>JAPFRW010000142.1:0-96958 GCA_030778065.1 Akanthomyces uredinophilus | reverse complement strand
GGAGAAGAGGGACTGCATAGTAAGTAACTAGCAGGCTGAGAGGCTGGAAAAGAGAAAGAAAGAAGGAGGAGGAGGAGGGGAAGGGGGGGGAGGGGTGGTTCTTTGGTTGGTTGGTTGGTTCTTGTTGTTGTTGTGTGGGTGGCTCGCCTGTATGAGGAGGGGTGGGCGTGAGTGAGTGAGTGGCACTTCGGCGCTGGGGGGGAGACCCTCAAACAGTCCGCGAACCACGGAGAGGACTATCGAAAAGTCTGTCCAGGGTGTCTCTCTCTCTGTATCTCTCGGAAAGGGTCAAATGTCTCCAAGTCGCGGGGTCGCCGAGGGTCTCTGGGCACAGAAGACGGCTTGCCTGGTATCAGAGCTCCAGTGTAAGTGAGAGAGCGGTTGGGCTGGGGAGAAGGCGGCCGTCAGGACTAGGGGTCCGATAAAGAGGGTTCAGTGGCGTAGAAAACTAGCGCTTCGTCTCTATCGTCCCGAGATGTATCACTATATGGCGAGAGGGAGGAGAAAGAGTACGACAACGGACCCCAGGTAACCGTGAACTCAGGACTGTGGGCGGTGAAAATGGACGAGGTTGGGAGACAATTCGTTAGATGCCCTGGCTCTATCAGGCTTGCCCACTTTCGGCACTCGTCCACTCACCCACTGACCACTCACCCACTCAACCACTGTCCACTGTGCCCGCAACGAGTCGTGCCACTAAAAACGGCCCCAGCACCTGCCCGTTGCAGCGTCTCCTAGCCAATCAACTGCCGTGGCTGAAGAGCGTTGTCTCAGAGTCTCGTTGCCCCCGCTCCCTCCACCTAACACTTTTTCCTGCCACCATTCCAGACAGAGGCCTGACGAGTGTTCTATTTTTTGACCTTTTCCGTAGCATATATATCTTGTCTCATCTCTGATTGCTAGGAGGGAAAACAAAGAAGGAAAAAACATAGCAAAGCACAAGTCCCCTCGAGTCTTTTCCCTGCCAGAAGAAGACACTGCTCGGCCAAGGTGTGCTGATGGATGCATGAATGGACCGGCTTACACGGGCCTCGCTGGCCGCGACCTCGCTGGCCGCGACCTCGTCGACCTGTCCTAACCACCAGTATTTCGCCGCCAGGCCGCCGATCAAGCGGCCAGCTCTTACATCCACGCCCTCAAATCACCCCCCTTGGCTAGTCTGCTCTTCTTGCCAGATTCCCCTTCGTGCTCTCCATGTCCCTCCAGCACCCCGCCTCTTCTTCGCAGCATAAGCACTTTGCATCAAGAGCATGCAGGACAATTGTTAATCTTGATTCGCTCCCACCGATGTAAATATATCCCAAGCACCAGCTTCATCAGTCGCTAGTCAAGGAGAAGAGTAAGAAAAGAGGCAATAAAAAAAGAATAATGAAACCCCGAGTCCAGCGGCTATCAGTCGTGGGGCCTATGCCCTTACCGTCCGTCATTCGCCGCGCAAAAACACCAGACGTGATGCACACCTTGCTGCGGTCTCTCGAGTCCTCCTTCTCCAACGCTGGCCAAATGTACAATCAAACACCAAATGGACAAGCAAGAGTTATAAGAAAAAAGAAACGCCAAGAGAGGAGCAGAAAATTCAGACCCAATACTCCCACATGTCTACTTCACCCCATGCTGCCAGTCCCTCCGCTCCTGTCAACCACTACGCTTCTTTGCCCAAGACTTGACCGTTTAATCAATCTTGGCGCTCGCCAGGCTTCGTGCCGCTGGGTTGCTAAGGTTGTTGACCTGCCGAATTGCCTTTTGCTTATACTTGCTCTGCTTTCGCAGCCGTTTCCTCGCAACCATGACCGGCACTGAGCTCTTGGTCACCAGGTAGTTGGAAAACGAACCCAGAATGACACTATAGATATTGGTTAGTCTTCATCTTGACACGCCCATCCTCTTTCTAGACCAATAAAACAGGAAATGAGAATAAATTTACCCCTTGAGGGCACTTCGGCCCCGGCTGCCAATCACCACCAGCGTCGGGTTCACCAGGTCAATCACTTCCGTAATCAGGTGTCGCGGATTCTTGCAGTGGAGCACCTCGACTATCACGCGCACTTGAAGCTTCGTCTTGCGAAGAAGCCGCAGGATCTTGTCCGTCATGACCTGGATCGCCCGCTCCCGCTCCTCCTCCGCCTTTGTCCGCTCGCTGCGCGCCACCGGCGCCGGCGATTTGCTGCCCGTTGTCCCCGACGAGTCGTCGCGCCGGTGCGTCTTTTTGAACTCGGTCACCGGGCTAAGCGGCGCCGGCGACATCCTGGTGTTGGTCACTGTGTTGATGGCCGCCGCCTGCTCCTTCATGGCCGCCACGTCATCAGGCACCTGCACCCCGTCTCCCGTCACGCCCGTCTCCTCGTCCACGCAGTAAATCGCAATCAGCGTGTCGCCGTCGCGAATGACCGTTCCTATCGCCCACTCCAGCGCGTGCGTCGACTCGTCGCTCAGATCCGTCGCCACCAGGTATTTGCGCAGCCGGTGGTGCTCGTCCTCGGCGCTCTGCGCAATCTTGTGATACTCACCGCGGTAAATGATGCGAATGGACCTATGTGCCTCGGGGTTGTGTAAAACATTCGTCATGGTAAACGACAGCTTCTGTGCTCGCTTGATGTCGTCCACGTCTGCCTCTTCATCCGAGTCGACAACAGATTGCGTCGCGGAATGCGGATTGTGATCGTAGCTCGTGTGAGGGTGCACGCCCGCCTTACTAGGCTTGACCGTCTCACCAGACGTGTTTGTCACTTTAATTTCCGGCTCCAGAAGAGACCTGTATTGGTAGCTCTGCTGCAATGCAATGTTGGAGCGATCCTCGTCAGCCGCGGCAAGCAGACTCAGAGCTGCGCGCTTGCCACCACCGGAACGGGAGCGGGACTTGTCTTCGTCGGCCTCGCCCTTGGCATCGGGATTCAGAGAGCGTGGAGCCTTCTTACGGCCACGATCTTCGTCATCTGATGAAAGCGGCTCGTCGTCGTCACTAGATTCGAGGTGCTCGCCATCGGGACCGAGATAGTCTTTGATCAGGCGTCCAGCTCCCGCGTCGTCGGATCGTTTCCTCATGGGAAGCTGGGACAGGCTGCCGGAAGAAAAGGCCAGGTTTGCGTCCGACAGCCTTCTGTAGGCGTTATTCATGTCTACAATTCGCCCGTCCCCGAGCATGACCTGGTTGGAGTCGCGAGGTACAACTGGCGACTTGGATCGATCATTCCAGCGGCTGGACGGAGACTTGGACTGGTGGTATCCAGGGCGGTTTGCCGACGAGTTTCTAGCACGACCTGGAAGCTGAAGGCCGCTGAAATCATAACCTCGCAGCGCGTCGACTAGCGAGCTGCCCCCAGAGGGTTTCTTGCTCTGTGATGACCGCTTGGGCACGAGATTCCCCGAGGCACTGCTAGGCAGAATGCCAGAAAATTGATACTCCGAGACGCGGTCATTGCTTCCCAACGACTTTCGAGGTCCAAAATCGGCGGGCTTGAATGCCGCATCAGAGGAGCTTCGCGGGTGCAGTCTGGACATCGGGGGTTGGTTGGAGCTCCTGTAAATCGATGCGTTGGCCATGGTGGGTGAGCTGGGCGTGCTTCTGTTGTATGGTGATCGGGTTTGGGAGCTGGGCCGCATGGCAGCAGGGCCGCCGACGTCAAGCATGCTGCGGCCGGGCCGGGCAGCAGGCGCCGGCCCGTCAATGTCGAGCATGCTTCGCACGGGAGGCTGCGGCACAGGGCTTGTGCGCCCATGCGTAGAGCCGGCATCGTCGTCGCCTACATCCAGCATGCTCCGAACAGGGGACCGCGGGGCGTTGGTGTACGGGGAGCTCGATCGCATGGGGCCTCCAGCGTCGCCTGCTTTCTTATTCTCGAGCAGAGCCAGCACCTCCTCGCGCTCCATGTCGAGCATGGCGTCGATGCTCATGGGCAGGTTGGGGTTTCGCGACATGATGGGCGGTTTTGCGATACCTGCGGTGTGAAGAGCAGAGTCTGGATCGAATCGAGGAGAATTGCCTTTGGTCGCGGTGGACAGAGTGTCGGCTGTGCTCGGTCTGACTGCGGTGGCTGTGCCTCGTCTCGGCTCTGGCACTGATGCTGCCAGTGGCGGCGGGCTGTCGATTGAAAGAGACGGAGTTCAGGTGTCAAATGTACTTGGACCTAAACGAAATTCAATTTTGAAAGCACCTGCAGACAGAAAGCTGGTTTGCGAGACGCGACCGGTCGCAGTCTCGTTGCTGGGGTTGATTGCTTGCTTGCAGGCCCTGGAGCTGCTGCGGGGGCGCAGGTGCAGAGGAAAGATGTCAGAGGGTCTCGGTGGAGGGAGAAGTGGCCAGGCGCAGCATGTCTGAGAGTGTAAAATGGCGTGATTCGCAGTGCCGATGGCTCGAGGAAAGACAACAAGGATGCAATGTCCAAGGTCTCAAAGCTATACGTGAGATGGCAGTGACAAAAGTAGATGGCCTCTTTCTCTTCCGTTTTGGCTTCTGGCTGTCGAAGATGAATGACTTGCGATGGGCCGACTGCCTGGGAAGGGGGGTTTACTTGACAATGTGGGGTTGCGGTGGTGGCACCAGGCAGAAGACGGCCAGACAGACGGACAGCCAGCCAGCCAACCAGCCAAACTGCCCAGCAGGCCCGCCCTCCAAGTGGTTGGTGTCAGGATTTGCTTCTAGCGGCTGCAGCTGGCATTTTAGCTGGCGGGTAACAGTGGCGAGGTGGGTTGTGGGCAGCGCTGTAGGCAGCCAGCAGCCAAGCAGCGAGATTGAGTGCTGGAGTCGGGGCCAGGGTGACTCGAGCTAGCGCCTGAAGAGGGAGCTCGAGTGCAAATGGCGCAGCCATGCCTACCGTGCTACCTAGGACGCACCTAGGTACCTAGCAGCTAGGTAGTGGTCTTCGACATTTTGTTCGCCGTCTTTCATCAGCGGAGGCTGAGCAGAACGCACCACCGCGCACCGCCAACACTGCCTGTTCTCTCGCTGGAGCACCCGGTGGCGTCGGCAGACCAATCCAGTAAAAAAAAAAAAAAGCCCCTGTCGCGCACGTTGAGAATGCGACTAGACAGCCGGCCCTGGACTCACCGAGAATGTCAGAGTGATGAGTGTCAGTCAAGCAGCGTCATGACAAAACGAGAGCAAGATGTTTTGCAAAAGGCTCTGGCAGTCAACCTGCTTCCAGAGCATCATCACCGTATGCCGACCCCAAAAAACTGGGCTGCGACGTCGACTTGATCGTGCCGTGAGCCTAACCAAAACCTTATGCAGCCCCCCCCCTTCTCAAGGCGCCAGTGGTCGTCACATGCTTACGTCCAGGCTGTCGCCACAAAGCAGTGCCAAGTCTTTCTCTCCGATTGTACGGAGTAAGTCACAGATTACTGGCACCTACAGCAAACAATGACATTGTACCACGAACCCACGAGATTAACTCTCCAATGCCGATATGTCAGCGTACATATATCATTCCTTGACTTCAGATGAGAGTCAGTTCAGAGAACAGAAATGTCGTTTCTTTCTGACGGGCGACCCTATTTCGCAGGCGCCGTCGTTCCCCAGTCTTTCTCCGCCTTGAGCTTCGCTGCCACCCTTGCACATCTTACCATGCATGCTTTAGAGGTTGGTCATACTGATTTCATCGGGACAAATCAGCAAAAGTCACATAAAATGTCCTTTTACTTGAGTAGATTTATAGCCGAGCGCAGTCTCCTCATGACGACTCTCAGACACACCTTTGTCAGACTGGTTTCCGCTTACGCCATCAACCCTTCTGAAGACACGCATCGAACTGTGCTTTATGTAGCCCAAAACGATATCCAATCACAATTTCCACATCAAAATCAACAACTCCAGATGCCATATGCAATTCTGCCTCTTGGCATTTCTATAATTTAAATTCCCTTTTGCCCTCTCGCTAATGGTGCGTAGTAGAACAAAAGAAGGGGAAAAAAAGGCTGTGAGCCCCTAATATACAAAGTACAAGCCACTCGCATCCTCTCATGCATCTCTTCCCCCTTGCTTATTTCCCAGCGCTCTTCTTAATCATGACCCTCTTCTCCACGTTGGCTCGCGCCGTCGTGCCCTGCTTGTGGATGAGCTTCCGCTTCTCCCACACGGACGAGCGGCCCTCGACCACGGCGATGATTTCGTCGGCCAGACGGTGCGCAAACTGCGTCCGCCCGCTGCCCTTGCTCGGCTTCTTCTCCACCGCCTCCAGGATCCACGTAAACGCCCGTCGTCGCCGCTGCCGCACCGTCAGCGGCTGCGGCATGTCGAGCGCGCGTCCGCCGCCGCCCGCGCCGGGGATCGCCTTGACCCGGATGAGCGGCGCCACCGAGTCAATCGCCACCGTCAGGTACAGCACCGGGTTCAGCGACAGGTGCGATGCCGGCGGCGTTCCGGGGAGCAGGGGGAACTTGGGGCTAAATGTCGGTTCAGGCGCCATTCGGAGAAAGTTCATCGTCATTGCCAGATTCTGTAGCCGAAAATCCCGTTAGTATTCGGCTTGGTGCCAGATGGCGCGCCTGCAGGCGTGAAAGAAACATACTCGTTGAGCAGCGGCCAGCTTGCCGTCTCGCATCATCAGCCTCGTAATTTGCTCCACCACTGTGTGGTATCGCTTCTTGACGTTGAACCCGTCGGGGTACGGCTTTTGCGGCAGGGGCCACTTGTGTCCGAGATTCTCTATGTCCTCGCCAGCCTCGCCAGCTGCTTCGAGCTCGGCTGCCTCAGCAGCCCCTACCGCTAGCACCGTCTCGGCGTCTTTTGCGGGCGGGATTGCGCCGTCTCGGTACAGCACCTCCTCCTGAGCTTCCGTCAGACCACCTTGTTGACCGGATCGACCTCCGTACATCAACTTCTCGAGCGCCGCATCGTCGATGCTGTCGATTGGATTCGCGATGGGTGCCTGTAATGTCCGACCCTGTCAGTCTTCGTACTTCCCACAACGCGTCGATTGTGCGTCGCAGTGCGTATGGAATTACCTCTGTGTTGAAACTGGCCTCGCTAGAGGCATTCGGTTCCGTCGCGCTTGGGGTTTGGCTTCTTGTGTCATTCGATTGGAAGCGATAGGGTCGTGCTAGTTGCTGGAGCGCCTGAGGTCTGCTGCACACGGGCTTCGAACGTATGATGAGACCTCTGCACGAATGCAGTATCCGCATCCCCCTGGGCATCGCGACTGCCATTGTAGATGAAACTTGTTTCCCCGATTGGGAGCTTATGGTACGTCGTCGCAATCACAGGAGCTCGCGTGGTATGCTATTGGACGAAATTTCCTGGGTCGTGGTAGCTCCTGGCGGCGGTACCGGAACAGAGCTTATCCGTTCCGGGAAAAGTAGCCTACCCTACACTTGAATTGGTGAAGCAGGAATGCAATCTGTTTTCCAGAATGCGAGGGAAGAAAAAGATATGGTGTAAAATGTAGCCTTTCGAGCTCAGAAAGAAATTTCCTTCCTGCTGTTGCAGCTGTACATGATTTTGTTCACGGTCTTCGCGTGGGACCTCATCAAAATCACGGTTTGCACGTTTTCAACCCACGACTTACACGTTGAGCCGCTCACAGAACTGTTTGGCTGTTGCAAATGGCTCAAATTTAAAGTACATTGTCATCTGAATTGATTTTTGAATAACAGTCCAAGTCACCAGTTGACAAGGTATCCGACAATGCGTACATTGTGCCGTTCTCGTAGACCTTTGCAAGTCAGAGCCTGCCCAACCTCAATCGCATGTGATGCCTATACCCGGTACAATTCAATGTACCAAACCGTTGTGCCGCTGAAATACCCATCTGCGCATTATGCCATCGACCGCCTTCTGAGAGTAGCTGATTAAAACTACCGAAGATAAAAGAGCTCGTGGCTCCAAGTTGCTCCGCTTCCATCCGGCCCCATGCACTGCGACCCTAGCAAGGATGCCAAATGCAACACCACCAACGGCTTGGACTACTACCACTCTGTCAAGCCGCGCAAGCTCGCCAGATACTGTAGAAAACTGTTGAGCCTTTTCGCGACCCAAGGCTAGCAACGCAACCCCCCATGTGCCGATTTGCCCAGTAACGGCACCGAACTTATAGGGGCTCCGTCAGTCGTGGCAGCCAGTGGCTGTAGAATCACCAGCCAGATCTGGTGGTCGAAGTTGCCGCAGTGCTCGAAGCAGCGGTAGAGCTACTGGAACTGCTGGTGAGCCAATTCACGGCACATTCTGCGGCATCCTCTTTTGCATTGTTGAGGTTCCTTCCGTCGTACCAGAAACGGGCGCTCACTACCTGTCCTTGCACCTCGACTGTGCTTGACCAGGCTGTTCTACCACCTGCAGTGCCCCTCGTTAGTGAAGATTTGATATTGCGTGTTGGGGAGAACAAACCGCGACGGTCCGATACTATCTGGAATTTTGGAGGGATAAGCTGCGCCGCGCGGCACGCCTCTTTATCGAGTCAGACTATATTCTTTGCTATGAAACGGGCAGTAGATAAGTCGTACCTTCAAGCTTGTCTTGCCACGGCGTAGCGCCACCCGCGATGTTTACCGGTAATGCGCTCATGCTGGAGGCGCGGTAGAAATCGGCAAGTGGAAACGAAAAAATATATCGCCAGAGTGTTGAAGAGAAGGAATAGAGTGTGCGGGGGGCGAAAGAGGGACTCCCCGGATCTCGAGCAAAGGAACAGCTGGAGGATATATAGGCGGAGCGATTAGGCCGGAGCGAAGCTATACGGCTTGGTTTGCCGCTGTCATGTACAACTCGCGCAACGGTGGTACAATGCAAGACACACAGGCCCGACTGCAAAGACGTAGACGCAGCAAGTCGTGGCACCGAAAGTGGTAACTCAGGGCAGCTGTTGAAAGAAACGCGCTGAGGGCCAACGAGGTGTCACTGAAGAAAAAGCTGACGGCATTTGAGAAACAGGCAAACCAGAGACCTGGGGCAGAAGCACGATGAGCTATACTAAGAAGAACAGCAAAAGTCAAAGTAGATGGGTCCCGAGAAGGAACGAGACGAAACTCGACGTTCTAGGCGGTTGCCAGTGCGCTCCAGCAGTGATTTGGGCCAGTGCCATTTTTCTCCGCGTTGCTTTTTTCTGCCTTGCCCTGAAAGATTGTGAAGGGGTGTGTGGGATCTGGTGGCAGCGCGGCCACACACAAGAAAGCAGGCCAGAGCGCAGTAATAAGTCAAGCAAAGTGTCCTGCAGTAGCACCACAAGTAGCAGCAGCAGCAGCATTTTCGCTCATGGAACAGGAGACATTCAGGTTGATTGAGCCTTGCTGAGCCAAATATGAAGACCTCAGGCAGACCCGGTCGCCGCCCTCCCCTGTCGCCGACAGGCGATATTTTGCTTGACAGACTGCAGTGAGCATGGCCTGAGGAGTAGTCGCCTCGGGCGCCGATGCGCGATTGTGTACTGAGCAGTTATCCGTAGTGGACGTTTGTTACAACGGCCGCACATAATAGCACGCCCCCTTTCTCGGGGTCCAAGAGATATGACAGCCCAGTCAAAGTGTCCAGTTCCGGGAGGATCCAGCGTCTTGTCAAGGCCTGTGGTGCACCGGCCAGTAGCCGTCATGGAACTCAAGGGGGTGGAGAGGATGTGCCACCGGGGAGACTGGAAGTGCAGCGGTATCCTTGTCGCATCTCAACGCATGGCAACCAGACGTTCCAACTCTTGCAGCCCCAGCCAGCTGCAGGGCGCCACTTCAGGCAAGCGCCTGTGGACTCTGCCCTCGGTCTTAATCACGGCTGCCGGCGAGTATGCGAATGCTATTTGCTGCCTTCGTCGACATGGGGGCCGCAACACTGACAGGCGTCCTTGGCTTCGGCTCATCCCACTACCCGTGGGGGCGCAGGGAATGAGATGATGAACGCTGTTAACTTTGATCATGCCCTAGGCTGGAGATTTGCCATTATTAGGGTTCGTGCCGGCAGGTAAGTCGTGCAGCTTGCCTGGCAAACACACAGAGGCACCATCCAAGCCACCAGACAAACAGTTGTGCTGCACCGGCGCCTTGACCTGAAGGCGTGAAAAGGCAACCGCAGCTTGAGATGCGCACCCTTGCGTGTAACAGTGATGGCCTCTAACGCCAATAATGATGTGCATCTGCCAATTGACCAGCACCAGTATTCGCGGCAGGCCGCACCTTGCAGAGCTGAACATGACTGCGGATCCCAGCCGGAAGGGGGTGGGTGGTTCGCGAGACTAGCCCGTCAGCTCAGGACCAACCAGTCAACTGGCTGCTAAGTACTCACTTGAGAGAAGCACGCATCGTGGGTGTGGGCTTTCTAGCCTAGGGCTTTAGATGGCATTCTGTTTTCTTTTTTTAACACGATCGGCTCGAACCAGTCGGATGTTCCTTTTCACTCCGCCGCCTGCCGCAAGACAACATCAGCCGACGTTGCCGGAACAGGGGGCCGCGAGGGAACAGGAGGGATGTGTGACGATGGCATGTGCGATCCCAGGTACCCAGGAAGGACCATGCTGTTCGACCCTTGTCTGACCGTTGAGTGCGGAGGGGAAACCAGTTTGCACAGGGCAGAGGAGATGGAGGCAAGCTGGTTGGAGCCGGCCTGACGCACCTCGTAACTTTAAGCGGTCGGATGGAATGAACGAGGGAAAAAAAAAGAATAACACGGCAAGTGGGCTGCTTACTGTTTCTTGCCAGTTGCCTGTTTCCTGATCTGATGGCGTTGCTCAAGTTTCTTTTTCCTTTTCGATTGCCAGACCGACTATCTTTGATGAGCTCGACAAACATCACAACCTAATTTACAGTCGCACAAAGCAATCAATTTCGGTGACTTCCCCGATGTGCGCAAAGATGACTAGTCGCGCCTGCTTTGCCCACTCTGGCGATGCCTGCCCGAATTACCCAACGATGATCTCCGCAGCGAGCATCTTGACTACAACCAATCACACTGACAATATTTCCATGCATCCTACATCCGTCGTCAAATTCACCATGAGTTCGCCTCGACATGAATCCTGCAACTGCTTTGCTTCCTCGTGATCGGCCGGGCCCGTGGGTCGGAAACCGTGACTGCTGAGACTGGCTGAGCCTGCCTTTACAATCGGACAAGCCCCGTAAAAAAAGAATATAAATACTTGGGCAGCTAAGATGCAATATGGCTGTGTTATACTTTCTTTGACTATTTCACCTCAGTACGGGGAGTACGTGTGGAATCTATGTGGCAGGCCGAGGGTCTGCCTAGTAGTGAGCCGGTGGCTTGCCACGTTATCCAGGGCTAGCCAGCAACAACCTACTTCGTGTCTCTTGCTACTGATACGGCAAGATCTGTGTGGGTAAGACAAAAATCCCCTTGAATGCGCTGCAGGTGATCATATGCGGAAGTTAGATGCGCACAACGCGGGAGAGCTGCGACAGAGCATCTCACAATAGCATAAGACAACACGCAACCGTGGGAGAAGCACGGCGCGAGGTAAGAAATGGACGTCGCGCTGCAACGATATAAGACCACGCCTCTTGTATAACTATCAGAATGGAGTCTTCTAGAAAAGTCCTCACGTTACTCTGGCACAGCACCGCAACGGCCAAGGTCTCATCTGCCCAAACACGATCAAACGACATTCGGCAAACCCAAAAATAGGAAGCCGGAGCTTCTCATCTTCCGTTGGGGACAGTCTTCGTAACGGGTCACTCTACTCTAACTGTTCGTTTCGCTTTCGCCCAAACGATCTGTCACTCTGGCCAACGAAATCGCCAAAGGCGTCCAAGCTATTGAATAACGACGCACTGCGGCCGAGAAGGAGAGACAATATCTCGGCCGTCTCTCGGATTGCTAATCCCGGCTTTAACATAGTAGATGCATCAGTGAATAGTACGCATTCTACGTCAGTGGATCAAGCAAGCCACGAGTGTGCATCATACTGGTCGTGATCGCCTAACATCCAGCAAGCCGGCGTGACAGTAAAGGCCCGCCTACAACAAGGGGAGCAGACCACATTTAAAATATCACGCCGATGTTCAAATTTCTCGCACAAGGAGTTGTAAGTGTAGCCAGGCGGGTCAACAGGTGGCAGATGGGCATGGTGGCAGGGGTCATTGGCGTCGTGGAATGCAGGCCCTGGGATACGGCAAAGTATTCGGGGGCTAACATTTGTTGTCCACAGAACTCGCCATGCTCTCACCGAAAAGCACCACACAAGCTCCACACCAGCATGTCAAAACGGCGCTTTTGCAACAGGCCTGCATAGAGGCGGTATGTGTGCCATGCTATGGCGTGGACGTTGTAGCCTGCGACGGATCACTACGCTACCGAGGAAGACAGGTCGATTTGCCCATCTTCTTGAGATAGTGCGCCGTTTATTCGGAAGCTAACGTGCGAACAGCAGTGGGAAAAGGCCTGCCTCGAAAGGAAGGGAGTGGGCGCCTCGCCACACTCTGTTGCTGCGGAGAAACCATAACAGCGTTGGCATCAGCCATGGGTCGATTTCTATTTGGGTACCACACTTTTTGGAAAGCAACAACCCTTATGCTATGCATGCTTCTCCGCTCGAGGTGCTCTGAGCATCGACGACTGTCTTTCTATCTGTACAAACCGTGGCCAGACGAGGAAGGCAATTTTACGATTGTGTGCGCATGCATGGCGACACAATGTCCTAGCTGCAACGACACGTACCTCCGAAGCAGATGAAGAATGACTACACCGGTGTGAAGCCTTGCAGATAAGACGCAAACTCCTCTTTGCTGCGGCTTCCGTGTTTGCCGGCAGGGCAGGGCAGGGGGGGGGGGGCAAGGCGGGCAGAAAGTAGACTTGGCGAGGGCAAGGAATGCAGGCACACTGGACGACCCGTTGGCCGTTTTTTTCTGATTCTTTTGGATTGAATAATCTCTAACGGTTTTCAACAGACTAATTGTGCCATGTTACACTGACCATGTCGTTGCTCCGGCGGAGATTGCCACCCACACACACCACGCACCACACACCCTCTCCCTCCGGCGCACACACATGGACACGTAACGCAAACACCACCCCTGCATTCTGACCAAGAAAGCTTCTGTAAAGCTTGGACGAGCGGAAACGATGATGGCGATCTAGGAAGAAACGAGAATAGGAGTGGTAGATTGGCGAAGCAGCACGAGTTTCGTAGGCGATAGATTGCAGGCTCAGCAGGCTATGGACCTCTTTTTATTTCTCGGCGAGACTGCCCGACCGGCGTCTCGCCGGATGCAGGTCAGGCACGCCCGCACGACCGGGGCAAAGAGAACTCTGTCTATGAACCCAATAAAACGGTCCATCATTTATGACGAGCTGGCCGGAACGCTGGTTCCCCGCGCTCCCCCTCTCCTTCGACGGGTTGCGTCTCTTCTGACCCGCCGTCGCATGTTTCCACTCCTTTGGCAGCCAGGCGGTATTTCGACGGGCCATTGTTTAGCGGCCTGACGCGGAGTTTTCGTCTGCTCATTGGGAGCCAAGGGGGCGGAGGAGATTGTTGGCAAGGCTGGAGGGGATTCTTTTCGGCCGCGCTGCGAGGCGGGACCACCCACTCTTCCCCCTGCTGACAGCGACGCACTTGAAGAAAACAGGTGTGTTGACCCATTTACGCCATCCAGAGTGGTTGGCAAGCTGCTGTTCAACGGTACAAGGGTAGTCAGAGGAACAAGTTGGGTTCAAGGAGGGCGGGAGTGGCGAGTGATCATGGCCAATCCAAACCTTTTTTGACAGCATAAACTGTATGCATCTGCACAATGGATGAAACTTAGGGTTGAATTCTGTTGCTTTGAATTCTCCATTCGAATTAGCGACTGCTAGCCAACTACGTAGCTATACAAGACAAGTCTTTTCCAGTATCCTGCAAAATCTCGTCAAAACAGATTCGCGCATCTTTTGCACAGAACCACGTAGAGCCATCATCAGGACATGCCCAATGCATTTGTGCATTCGAATTAGCGAGTACCCAGGCAACTTTACAAGAGATAGCCCTTCTCGAATCAGAAATAGCCCGTCACATGCATTCTCGTGTGTGCAAATGTTTCACAAGTTTGCACATCAGCCCATGATAATAGAGTAAATACACTTCTTAATTCGAGTTAGCGACTAGTCAATCATCTTAAACAGAAAAGCCCACTCATCATGCCCTCATAACCGTCAAAGCCCCGTTACACATGCTCATCCATCCTCGTGTATTACAAGAAAAAGCTTCCCAAGTTTGCACATCACGCCATGAAAACATCACCCCATCATCACGACAGCGTAAAAGAGTTGCTTGTGCCCTCAAACTGTTTGATCTTGCCAATGAGGGGCTTCGCGTCACCGTAGTACTTGAAGCGGTACGTGCCCGGCTGCGCGTGGCCCTCTTGCGTCTCCCACGAGAGGTCAACCTCGCTGTAGCCGAGGACAAAGTTTGTGCGGCGCCACGAGTACACGACGAACCAGTCGTTGTCGTCCTTGTAGCGGGACCACTTGCCGTCGCTGCCCTGCGTCTCGACGGCGACAAAGGTGTCCTCCTGGCGCAGGTTGTTGCGCGGGTTGGCGCCCTGAAAGGTGGCGTTGACGACGGCGCCGACCTTGGCTGCCGTCGGCGGCTGCTTGAGCGTGGTGCCGAAGCCCTTGCCGGGGGGGTTGCCGTCGGCGACGACGCCGGTGATGAAGGAGAGCATCTTGCCGCGGTTGTCGGGGGCCAGGGTCCCCTGGGCCGGGTGATCGACGGCGTCGGGGTGCAGGTAGTGCATGTTGCTGAGGGTCAGGTTGATGTAGGCGTCGAGCTCGTGGCGGCCAAAGAGCGTCGAGGCGCCCTCGTAGCGCTGTATATCGTACTCCTCGGGCGTCGCGAGGTAGTGCGAGTAGCTGTTGGCAGGGCCGCCGAGAACGACGACGGGGTCCTTGACAAAGGACGTGGCCTCCTTGGCGACGGCCTCGCGCCAGCGACGGCCGCTCATGGTGGTGGCCTCGCTCGGGCTGATGATCATGACGAGCTGCCCGACGCGCAGCATTTGCACGTCCACCACATTGGGCGTCCACGCGTATGGGGTCTCGATCTCGCCGACATCGAGGAGGATTGGCTTGGGCTCCTGACATTTCTTCTGCTGCTCGTTGGGCTCTCTGAGAAGGCCGGAGACGACCCGCCAGACAGGGCTGGCACTAGGCTTGCCAGAGTCGCCCTGGGTGAAGTCAAAGGCGCCAGGCCAGTCCGAGGTGCCGGCGGCAAAAGAGTAGCCGAGGGCGGCCGGGCACGTCTGGGCCTGTTGGCCGTTGGGCAGGGTAAAGTTGAAGTATCTCATGTCGTTGTAAAAGTGGAAAGACTTGACAGTTGTTCCAGAGACGGCAGTACCGGAAGAATCGAGAGAGTCCTGGATGCGCGATCAGCTTGGTTACGACTTGGTCGGCACTATCGGTGGACTTACAAGAATAGACTTGGCGCCAGCGTATTGGCGGCGACCCATCTCGAAACAGCTCTTGACGCCGAGATCCAGGGCCTCGAAGAACGGACCGCGGCCGTGGCAGGACTGAGACTTTCCATCGGCACATGTGCTGTTCTCCAGGCTGCACTGCTGGCCAGAACCGTCATCGCACCATGCGCCTCCGACGTTAGGAGTTGTGTCTCCAACATTGGCCTGGCTGAATCCAGCGACAAAGCCGTCGGCGGTGTTCTTGTCGTTTTTCATGTCCTCCTCGAGCATCCAAGCGGCGACGCCCTTGTTGTCACCCGAAGCATGGGTGTTGTTGCCAAGCATGGAGGTGCCGTGAACGGGGTACCAAGAGAGGACACCAATGTTTTTGCTGTCAGAAGCTCTCTGGAAGCGGATGAGAGTGAGAGTAGTGTCAGTCTCGGCGTCGTATCTGGCACGTTCCTCTTCGGGGTTGTGCAGATATGCCCAGCGAGAGCGGTTGATGGCGCCGTCGGGGACCTTGGTCGTGCCAACATCAATGTAGCCCTATTTAGATGGTCAACTATGAACTTGAGTCCAAGGGACATTCTGCGACTCACCTCTTGCAAGCTTTCGTGAGCACGCTTGATGGAGAGAACAACACCGTCGACAATGGCCTGGTAGCTCTGCTTGTCATAGCCGAAAGAGGTAACCTGCGGCAGCAGATAATTGAACCATGCACCGGGGCCGGAATGGCTGTGCGTGCCCGTCAGAGCAATGTTTTGCTGGCCATAGAGGGAGTACTCGCTGCCGAGCGCAGCGACGCCGTCCAGAACGCCATAGCGCACGGCGGTGTCGCCCGACTGGGCGTCAATGACAATGTAGACGAAACGGTCGTCGGGGTTGCTCTTGTCGCCGATGATGAAGGCGCGGCTGAAGAGACGCTGGCGCAGGCCGGTGCCTTTCTGGTCGAGGTTGGCATAGCCGGCAAAGTTGATCTCGACGACAGGACCGGTAATGTCGGCCTTGCCCACGCCAATCAGGTACTTGTCGCCGCGCGCCGACGACGACGATGACGAGCTCGCGCGGTGGCTAAAGTGCTGCTGAGCAAAAGTGTAGGCGCGTCTGTCATGGCTGTCCGCAGGCGTGCCCAATACATAGGCACCAAAGATGAAGAGGGAGACGAGGGTGAAGCAGGTGACGATTGTCTTGAATCGCGAGGCCGGAGCCTTGCGCGGAGCTTCCGGGACACCCATGGTTGGTTTTGCAGTCGTCGTCAGGGTTAAGCTGTTGTTAGAGACCCAACAACGTACGCAACAGTAAAAGCGCCTCAACCTATTTGAGCTTGAGGGAAGAGGGAGTCTGTGTATTTATTGTCCCTTTTTTCTCTCCTGACCATGAGAAGCAGCAAGTCTAGGTTCGGGGGTACTGCGGAGCTGGTCTGGTAGCTTCTGCTAGACAGCGAGAGCAGCGTTGCGCTAGGAGTGGCGGATCTGGATCAAACGGCACCAGCTGGTTCGGTCCCTCGTGACGCTACGACATTGGACTGGCTGACGGATGTACCCCAATCTTTTTGGTGCCGGAGCTCGAGCCTTTCGTGGCAATCTGTCGGGGAGCCATCTACAAGGCGAAATAGGCTGCTGTAGTTAGTGGACGCGAAGACTCAGACCGCGGAATGATATCGAGAACAGCTTGCGGTGTATGAAGTACCGTCTCGGGGATGAGAGACCGGAGGCTGCCTATACAGGCAACGCGAGGCGTAAATGTCTCGAATCGTTATTTTCACGGCATGCACGTCATTGTCGACCAGGTACCGGAGTAGAGCGATGAGCGAGACGAGCAAAACAAGCCAGTCAACTTCTTGATCGCCAATGAAGAGCCCCCGGACGCAAAAGACCCGAGCAAAGTAGAGTAGTGCCCAAGTCCGCAGGGCCAGAGTCGCACCCGAGTGGAGGCTCGTTCAGAGGAAGCTGATGGAGAGGTCGACCATTTGTCGTTTCCTGGGGCTGGTTGGCTACGTCGTCTGATTTGACGAGAACGCTGAAGGCTTGCTGGGTACCTACTGGTAGAGAGAGTACATGAGTGTGGGAATGAAGCAGCCATGGTGCCGGAGCTAACGAGTTGCCTCGGACCAGTGACGGTGCCTGAAAGCTAGTTTGGCACGACTTGCTCTGATGAACCCGCCAGGGTATCCGTCGCGGCCCGTCACTGGAAGAACGAGTGACGGACGGCGTCGGGATTTCGCTGTGGACTCGTAAATAGACAGTTGCTGATTCGTTGTCTGATTCGTTTCTTGTTGATTTCTTGGTCGGTGTGTCGACCAGTAGCTAGGCACGTAGCTGTCAACAAACGCCCCATGCTGCACGAGCAAGATTGTCAGGGTGTCCCATGCCTCCCAGGTCTTGCTGCCTCACCAAAGCTTGAGTCGCGTGCCTCGAAAGAATAAAGGACAAAAGCTTTCCTTGCCCGCTAGCATCGACTCGAGTGCACAAGCGTGACCTCTGGATGACCTTGAAGAATGTGTGCTGATGACCGGCGCAGGTGGACACACTGCAACGATACAGGGCGGCCGGCCCCATTGCACGCGGCCGGAGCCAGCGCCCAGACGGTCCGCTGATCCCTGATCGGCACTGCCTGAGCAACCCCACTAGCCGTGTACCTAAATAGCCACAGTCTTTGCAAGGCGAGCTGCCCCCGCTGCGGTCCCGATCGCGCCGGCTCCAACTTGGCGTTTTGTGCTCTGCGAGTTTTACATTTCGACACTTTTTCATTTCTTCTTCTTTTCACAAAACATAGGAGGGGTCGAGAAACCCGCAAGCCAAAGGTATGAGCATGGTAAAGTTGGAACCAGTATCTGGAGTGACAGCACTGCCGTCGCTGCAACGCCTCTCTTTCAATTAGGCAGCATGCTAGGCCCGGATGGCGCCCCCAACCAGTTTAGCGTGCGGACGCACTAAATTGACCATGGCGCGGGGGATGTGCTTACAGTGGGCCAGCGCAATCGCCATGTCTCCTCACGGGGACTCCCCAAGAATGAATGTATTTGTTCTTGACCTGTGAAGAAGAAGTCATGAACCAAAAAAATTTATGCAAGGCCAAGAAGTTGATAGCAGATTTGTTTTGTCTAATCCCCCGGAATGTCCTCACACATCAGCTCGAAAAAACTACCGTGCCCTGACGTTGGAAATAGCTTCAAGTCAACGGTACGCGTATTTCCTTGTACTAACACAACCCTAGCCTATATCATGAACCCATGCTAGCTTCTGCCCGTCCGTATGCAGGCTTCCATCGTTGCATCGACTAGGCCGGGGCAACCTCATCTTCCCCAGAGAACTGCCGTCTCCTGCGGCTGGTTTGATGTGCCCGAATCCCGAGCTGGACCTGACAAGCCATGAGCACTCCGAATTTTGCCAGACCATAGATGGGAGAGAATTTGAGAAATAGCCGGAAAGATATTATTTACATTTTTCTGTACGTCCAAGCTGACCTCGCAAGTGCATGTCCGTGCCTTGTTCAATGACCCGTTGACCTCTATGATTCGCACCAACGCGACAAATCACCCAGCTCGCTGTGCATCACAGCAACAGCAAATTTCGACAAAACTACAGAAAACGCCAATGCACCACCGTTGGAGACCCAGTCGTTAACGTCCATTTGACGCCCGATTTACCGTCAACGGCTTAAATGGCTTCCGCACTCTCTCAATCGACGGAGGTGCTCCCATGCCCGCCGGTCGCCGTACACCACCAATCTTCCCTGACTGAAACGTCGTCGTATTGTGCATCATGGACACTGGCCTACTGGGAGCCGTTTTCTGTGGAGGACTTGCCCGTTTCGGGGAAATAGGCCGCGTAGGCGAGCTCGAAAATGATGGGTAAGGATCACCACGACCACTATTGCGCAACGATCGAGTTGCACCAGGCACTCGTGATAACGTGTCCCGCGCGATTTTATGGTGCGCGAGACTTGCATCAATGGCCGGGCGCCCTGGCTTGGCAGCGGAACCTGGTTGAGAAGAAGCGGCCGAGGACCGCGGCGGCGGCGGCTGTATTGCCGTTCGTTTTCTCGAATCCGATGTCACGTAACCGAGTAATGAATGCTGATCGTGTTTGCGCTTCGGAACTGTCTTCTTTGCTAACCTCTCAGCCGCTTTCCTTCCGGCCTCTTCCGCCGCCACCATGGTCTGACGCGCGCCTGCGGTCATGAAGCCGGGCAGACTCGACATGGTGAAGCCGGACGACTCTTGCATCGTCGTCTTATAGCCCGGCTTCCAGTCAATGTCCGAAGCACTGTCAGATCCACCGCCAATGAGCTGGCGCTTACTGGCATCGCCGCTGCTACCGAAACGGCTGCCCCCCCAGCTGCTGGAACTGCTGCTGAAACCACCACCAGTAAACCGCCTTGTGCCGAAAGGGTCAGTCGGGAACATGTCGTCCTCGGTTGAAAACATGGGCGGCAGCTTGTCAAAGACGACCTTTTCGGAGGGAGCCGGGCGCCGAAGTATCTTGGCAATGTCCTCCACGACGTTTCTATCAAAGGAAGGACCTTGTTCTGCAAACATTGCATCCGCGAAGTCGGCGATGAAACAGGACAATTCGGCATCACCATGGCCCCAAGAAGTAGTGCTAGGACAGCTCAGGTAGAGAAGAGCCTTGGCGCGAGTCATGGCAACGTAGAGCAGTCTGCGCTCCTCGTCTGAATCCTCGGATCGAGAGTGCGGGATTGAACCGTCATAAACACACGGAATGAAGACCATGGGCCACTCAAGACCCTTGGCTGCGTGGATGGTGGAAATCGTCACAACAGCAGAGGTGTCGCCTGTTTCCTTGTCCTTTTGCGCGTCTGAAGCAAGAGCAATGTTTGCCAGGAAACGCCCAAGTAGGGTGTCGTCTCTCTGTTGTTCGACTTCGTCAATTTCCGGTAGAGCATCCTCGTCAAAGTCGCCATGGTCCATCATAAAGTCTGTGGCCAAGTTGACGAATTCCTGCACACTGGCCCACCGACCTTCGTGGTCCTCTCCAAATTCCTTTGCCAGAAATTCCTGATAGTTGAGCTGCGTGATGAGCCTCTGGATCACTTCGACCAGGGGCTGCGGTTCCCCCACTCCAGCTTCATCAACTTGTCTTCTGAGTGATGTGATGATCCTGATGAGTTCACTGCGCATCTTATTTTCCTGAGGCTTCGTCAACCTGTAGATACTCTGCGTTCCGTCGCAGTGGTCCACCAGGACTTGCCACAATGGCTTCTTCCCGATTTCGGCCTCTTCCAGAATGGCCTTGATGGTGACTTCACCAATGCCGCGCTTGGGCACATTGATAATCCGCGCAAGAGCGTCGTTGTTATTGGGTTGGTGTACAACGCGGAGATAGTCGAGCAGGATTTTGATTTCTTTCCGCTCATAGAACTTGTGGCCGCCGACCATTCGATACGGCATGCCCTTTTTACCGAGCGCAGCCTCCACATGGCGAGACAGGGAGGCCGAACGGAGAAGAATGGCACAGTCTTCGCCTTTGAGCATACCACCAGACATGAGAGTTGCACGCTGAATCTCCCCAACTATCCACTCGCCCTCGTTGGCAGCCGATCGTAATTTTCGCAGCACTGGCTTCGTGCCTTTGCTGTGGATAGGCAACAACACCTTTTCGTAACGTTTCGAATCTTGCTGGATGACCTGCAAGGAAGCGCTGAGGATGGACTGCGAGGAACGATAGTTTTCTTCGAGCGAGATTTCGTCGGTTCCAGGAAACTCGCGCAGCAACCGATGGAGATTTCTAATCTCGGCCGAGCGCCAGCCATAAATGCTCTGATCAGGGTCACCAACGACTGTGATGTGGTGGCGCTGCTGAGCAAAGAGCTTCATGAGGTCGTATTGGATGCCGTTCGTGTCTTGGTATTCGTCAACCAGAACAACCTGTATGTTTTTGACGCATATTGGGTACGCGCGCAGAAGTTCGACACAGCGGACCAGCAAGTCATCATAGTCTAACAAATTGGCGGCGGCGAGCTGCTTCTGGTACTCTTCAAAGCATCGTTTCAAGCCTGGCATGTCTGGTTTCGGCTTTCCATTGGCGTACTTTTTCTCTGGCGGAGGGTCCATACTTCCTCTGGATTTTTTCTTGCTGATCCATCCCTTTACCATGGCTGGTTCTAGTTTCAGGTCCAGTCGCTTGATGAGTCTCGTCAGGATTGCTTTGGAGTCGCTGTCGTCGGCAATGCCGAATTTGGGATCAAGATCAATGTGTTTGCCGTATGAAGTGAGGTATCGTCGACAAATCGAGTGAAATGTGCCGAGAACAATTTTTCTCTGCACCTCCTCGCCCAGAGCTTTGCCAATGCGCTCTCGCATCTCCCTCGCCGCCTTGACGGTAAAGGTCGCGACAATCATGTCGGAGGGGCTGTGCCCCCCTTCTTGAAGGAGCCATACTACGCGGGAGGTGAGGGTGTGTGTTTTTCCACTGCCCGGTCCAGCCAAAATAGCAACAGTGCCAGATTCAGAAGTAACGGCGCGGCGCTGTGCCGTGTTTAGTGAGGCAAGACTATCCTGCTCGACGCTGTTTGCTGCCATGGTGGATTGAACATTGATTCAATGGAGTAAAAACGCAAAAAGAACGGCATGTAGGATTCGGGACGCGTAGCAGCTTGGCAGTGTAAGAATTGCGGTGCTTGCTATTTTTTTTGGGCCTATTGCCGTATTGATCTTCTCATGACCGCGACGGTGGACGCGCAGCACGTCCTGGAACATCGCGAAGTCACGTGATGCAAGGTCAACAGTCAACCGACTCAACACTATCACTCTCGGAAATAAGTCAACAACAGCGAAACTCTGAAGAAATGGCCTTGTGGAGGCTTTGCCGTCACAAAACTGCAAGTTGATACACTTTATGCTTGAATTTGGTAGATGCAGGCTTGCACTGGTGTGACTAGTTAAGCTGTTGACTGTTGTTAGCGCGATGGTGGCTGCCAAACTGCCCATTCCCCATTCTGACAGAGTAGCACCAAGACTCAGTCAGTGTCAGTCCTACGGCAAGCTGCCATTTCAGACTTCGAAAGCGGTGACATCTGTGCTGTCGGTTATCAAAGAGCTAAAGCAGCTTGTATCACATTTCTTAGCACATGACCTGTAGCTGGCCGTATGTACAATGCGATTGGCGTAAAAGTGTGACAACTGCACCTTTTTTACTTGTCAGAAACCGCTAGAAGGAGATCCGAGACCCTTAATACGTTGAAAATAGCAACAAAGCCAGTGAAAAAGACCTTTTCATGCCGACCTGATGAGCGCTGATCAAAGGTGATAATTGAGCTGGTGGCGGGGCCGACCGTCTTAGTGCACACTGCTAGAGACATGCAGCGGCCAATCAGGCTTTCCCATCCAGCAAAACCCACCAGCCATCTAAGCCGGGCGCTTAAATCCCTGTCTTGACTGGCTTCACCTCCAGCTTCTGCCAACCACAGCCCAGCCCATGCCGTCGTCCATGCACGTCGCCCCTCCTCCGCCAACGCCAATCACCTCGCCATCAACCCTGCATGCCACCCTGTTTTCTTGGGCCTGCGTGGTCCGGCATCAAGTGCAATAATGCCTCTCGTCCTCTGCCGTGTCCTGAGAGGGCAACATGGGTGACATCCGATGCCCCTCAGCGCTAACTGCTACATCCACTGCCGAGTATCACCAACCGGCCCAATTTGTGCCCATTATATTCCCCCTTCATTCCCCTGCATCTACATCCTCACGTTACTCCGTGTTTGCCCTTTCCATCTAGCTACATTTTGGATGGTTTACATCAGCAGGAGGTTTCAGCACACGGTGATCGCCTCCTCTTAAGACCGGTAGCTGCCCAACCCTAGCCTCTCGACCATGCCATCTGGGCTCTCAAAACTTTGCTCTCTCCAAACCGTCTGGGCTTTATCCGCCCTGCTGCCTCTCGTTCACGCAAGCGTCTTGAGCGACCTGCGTCATAATTACTTTGCGCCGACGCCAGCTCCCGACGACGGTCCTGCCTTTTCAGCCCACGCGCTTCGCAACAAGAAATATCTGCCCATCGAGATCGGCGGCATCGTCGGAGCCTACGCCGTTGCCCTCATCTTTGTCGCTATCGGACTCTTGAGCCTTTCCAAAACACGCCGCAATCACCTTCTCCTCGACGAGGAAGACGAGGCTGACGCATACGCCGCCGCCTTTGAGCAGATTTGCAGTCCAAGATTTCCAACAGACGCTGACCCATTCCCACTGGCTGGGAAGTTCGCCGAAGGACAGGTCCCCAACTTTTCGTACAAGTCGCCGACTAGAAGCGAGTTCAACGGCACGCCCTACATTCACCCACCCGTCTCTCCTGCACACACATCTGTACCGGGTGTGGATTTTCAAGTCGACCAGAACGTTGTTGCAGCAGACCGCGAAATGGCGCAGAATCAGCTTGAAGATATGTACAAGCATGTGATGGAGCACGAGGAAGCCAAGGAGAAGGGAGTCGTGCTCGAGTCACCCGTTGTCGGACCGGCCAATCAACGCGGCAGCGCCATGTCCAAGAAGAGCAAGCCCACAAGTCTGAACTTGAATAACAGCAACGAGGAAAAGACGCGATCTCGAGCATCATCGTTCTTCTCCGGCCTGCGATCTCCGCGAAAGAGCAAGCCCAAGGGTCTCAACATTTCATCGCCGATCATGACTCCGCAAACGGGCACTTTCCCGCGCCACGATGACCAGGAGATGAATGCCATCCCGCCACGACATTATGCGCCCGCCGCCCCTCCCCCAGTACCATCGGATGGGAATGCCTATGGTGGGCAGGCTCGGTCCAGCGGCCTGACGCTGCCTCTTACACCACCAAACCAGTCGCCTGACAGAATTCAGAGCATCGACGGGCGCCTTGGCGCTCAGCTAGCCCAGATTGACACAAACAAGCATGTCTCGCGACCGCCGACCGAGGCAGACCCAGAATCCGCCGTTTCGGCCGTATCCCAGCACTCGCAGGCACCCTTGTTGGGCCTCCCATCCTCGCCAAAGCCCGGAGCGACCTTCGGCACCCTGCCCTTGTCGCCTCGTCCGGGGGCTCGCTTCCAACGGTCAAATGCACCGTCAGCCGTGCGCACCGGTGGATCATTGCCCCTTCGCGCCTACGAGCCCGCCTTGAGCTCGCCTTCAGCTGTCGGACAGACGACCAAACAGACTGTCTTTGAAAGACGAGGGCCTCTGTCACCTGGTGGAGGCCAGACGCCGTACACGGCGAACGCGGTGCCGTATTCTCCCTATCAGCCATTTACGCCTTGCGTGCCGATTACGCCGTCACTGGTGACGAGAGAGGACAGGAAGAGGATGAAGAAGATGGTGCCAAAGACACCGACAGTCGAGATGGTGCGAAGCTCGGATGACTTGTGGTGAAAAATTACTGTCATCAAACTACGTTTAGCTCACAGACTCCCATTTACCCACGATTCCCATTCATTTCAGTCTTCATGAGTCTACCGGCTATGACTCTGACTTTTTTTTCTTTCTTCTTCTCATGTACTTGCGACTGACACCAGCATACGGAGAACCTCTTAGATATCTTGTGGGTCGGTTGGTGGTTATCGACGCCGCGCTCATGTCACCATGACGGCTGTTTGCTCTTCTATATTGCGAAATCAAAGCTGAACAATAATATGTTTGAATGAAAATGGTCCCTGTGAAGAGCCGAATGCAGAAATGAAGTAGAGGCTATAATTTTGCCGCTATCGTGCTGTTTGACGCTGAGCAGAGCAAGTTTTGGCGAGAAGTCCTGTTTTAGAGTTGCATAGTGGGCAGGCCAAATCTATTAGATGGCAATGGTCGAGCAGAATCTTCAAGCCAATCAATCCGTATGTTGAGGCCATCAAAGTTTTGCGTCTGGGCTCGAAATTCTAATTCAGGATTGCTCGCTTCGGATTGTACGGCAGCTAGCGTTGGGACCAGATCTTGGCCATTAAGAGGCGATGATGATTACTCGAAGACGTACGTATCTGATTATGCCGGAACAGTACCGGTATTTATGCGTGGGGCCAAATATGGGCGGGATGGAAGGCGGATATCTTATTAGTGATGTGAATGGAGGTAATTTAACGCAGAAATGATTCGTACTCCACTGCTATCAGTGACATGAATTTGGAATAGAGTCATGTACGACGACGCCGAACGCCTGTCTCGGCTCGTAGGCGCAAGATCCGTGTACTCGAATGGCTGGTTAGAACCACAGCAAACGTCGGGATCGACCTAGAGAGTACAACGATGCCGTGATGGCTGCCGGTAAGGAAGCGGAATGAATGGAAAGGGATACCGAAAACGGATACGCGTCAAGCAAGTAATGGTCAAGGGTTCATAGGCAGCTAAGATTTGCAGAGGAAAAACAGCTGGGGTGGGGGTCCGGGATGAGGTCTCGATTGTTAGCATCGACGACGATGATCGACGAGCCGGGGGGGTTATGAAGGAGGAAACAAAGGTGCATAAGTTCTTTGTACATTAGGTGAAGCTCTGATGCGCCTTGAAAAGCTTGATCCGGGCCTGTTCGAGTGAGGCAGCTATTGACAGGGAAGCAATGCAGGGTGAGGCATAGAGAGGTTCGGAAGCACTCTGCGGCCTTTGAGGTCTGAAACTGATCCGCAAAGTGGGAGGGTCGTGATGATAAAGCAAATAAGTTTGATAATGATAGAATAGAACAAGGATAGAATCAAAAATGAAGTAGAAAGAGACAAACAAATCCCAGCGTAGGGCGAGCAGATTCAGATTAAAGTTCAACTGGTGTTTGATATAAAAAAAGCTTAGATGTAGGTAGTTCGCAGGTTCCTGCCTTAGCTGCTGTGCTAGAAGGACCTGTATCATTTACAGTGGGGTCAGGTGCCGAAGCACGAGTGCGCAGACCATTAGTAGTGCTGTGGCTGACGACTCTAGCGCCACGACTACCTGACGACTCGGAACGTTTTTGGTAAGGGCAACTGATGGCAGCGCCTCAGCGCTTGGCGGTACTTAGGGGTCACAGCGCTGTTTGAGACCTAAAACTCCCGAGCGCTGAATTGCTCTGGCACCTGGCTACACAACAAGGGGGCGCAATGGCGCTACACGAGTAATTGGCACAGGACCTGCCACAGGATATGCCACACCCAAGCTTGCCCGAAACTGGTCGGCCAAGCAAACCAATCCCAGGGTCGCCTTTGCTGAAAAACACCTGCCTCACGAGAGGCTTCTAGCAGACACTGTCAATAAATCACGAGGCGCAGCAAGGCTGGCGCAACGACCCTCATCTTTCCTCAGCTTTGCTTCCGTTGTCGTGGCCGTCAAGAGAATTGGAAGAAGAAGAAAACAGAGCAGTCAGGGCCGCGTCGCCTGATGGCTGTCAAATATCGTACGATTCCGGCGTCCGCCGTCGCCGGGGGCCGGGGAGGGCCCCTCTTTTATTTTTGGTGCATGCCGCAGCCACAGCCGGTCCAGCAGCCCGCCAGCCCGCCAGCCCGCCAGCCCGCTAAAAAAACGAAGCCAGGACTGTTGCAAATGACAGGGCAAAGCAAGGCAGCGACAGCGCTGCTCGTACTACCTAGTGTGCTAGTTGCTGCGCTCCACCGTACCAACGACTCAACGGCTATCGGTCCCAGGCAAACAGGCTGTTTTGCCGTGTGCGCTGCTCGTGATGGTTCGCCGACCCTGTCATTGCACAGTCCGGGTTTTCCCATTGGATTTCGTGCGTGGCCTCTTTTTCGCGATTAACACTTCCGATCAGATCCTGCAGGGCTTGATTCTGGCTTGCTTTTTTCCCTTGCATTTTTTCTCTTGAGCCTCGTGACGCCTGCTGCTGCTGCTGCTGCTGCTGAGAAACACACAGCAAGCCACACACTCTGCAGCGCTTCATATCATCCCTCCAAAAAGGACCCCCTCTGCTGTCCCGCCGGAAACAGAAGAGCGCCCCTCCCAATCCAACTCACTCACAAACGCATGTCACCGTGATCAGGGGAGTCTAGGAGGAAGAAAAAAATTCTTCCTGCATAAACTCCGATACCGTTTCCCTTGTCCCCCTTCATTTATTTGGTCATTGAATCACCCCATCGATAGCAAAATCGTCCGACGCGTGCACCTCTTGCCTTGCCCATCCCGCCAACGGCCGCTAATCCTCAACTGCCGACATCATCTGCAAACGCAATCGCTGGTTCGAATTACTGCAGCTCAGCTATACCATCGCGCCCTTTTCGCTACCCTTTTTTGTTTTCTTTGCCGAAGAGGCGCCAATTTCCAGGTCGACAACTAGCTCATCCGCCCCCCAATCCTTACCAACAGGTTGTATCTCGCCTAGCCCTCAGCCCAGCCTGTTGGGGGATTGAGTGACTCCCGTTGGCACCAGCCGCGCAAACCGCCGCACCACCAACTTATTGCTGGCGAGCCAGACGGTTTTCGCTTTGGCAAAGCAGCAGCCATGTCCACCGACGAAGACACCAGCCAACTGGCTCTGGACGACGGTGCTCTGTCCTTCAACGACGCCTTCACCACCGGCGCCACACCCGACCAGTCCCTCATCGCAAACGACATCTCCAAGTCGCTCTTCGACCCCAACAGCGTCTGGGACTTTCAGGGCACTTCTTCTTTGGAGTCTTATAATCTAACGACTCCCAGTGGCTCCGCATCGCAGCCCGAGTTCATGCCGCAGCCCTGGTCCTTCCAGCCTTTTGAGAACCAACCCGAAACATCATCCGCCTCATCACAGTCGGCCATCTCAGCTGGCATCAATCCCATTAACCTCTTCTCCAACAGCTCAGATCCGAACGGCTTCGCTACCGCTGCGCCCAGCGAGGACGGCCGCGCCTCCAACGCCAGCTCCCGCCGACCCGCTGCCCAGCCGCCTCGCTTTTCCACTTCGCTCGCTCCGGCCGTTGAAGAGAAGCTTCGCAACATTGCCATGCCTGGCGGCCTGCCCCGCCATTCACTTCACATGTCCAGCCCAGACTCGTCCAAGAGCGAAACCAAGGCAGGCATCATGTCTTCCCCCGAGGATGGCACGGATGGCAGACACGAGTCGAGGAAGCGCAAGGTCACCTCGGAGCCCGAGGACGATGACGATGATGACGAGGACAAGCCTGTCAAGAAAACGGCGCACAATATGATTGAGAAGCGATACAGAACAAACATCAACGACAAGATTGCTGCCCTGCGGGATAGCGTTCCAAGTCTGCGCATCATGACCAAGAGCGCTCGGGGAGAAGATACGACCCAGGACCGCGAGGAGCTGCATGGCCTCACACCTGCACACAAACTAAACAAGGCTACAGTATGACCTACCGGTATACTGCCATGATTCTCGACTAATGAATGCGCTTCTAGGTGTTGAGCAAAGCTACCGAATACATTCGCCATCTTGAAAAGCGAAACAACAGACTGCTGGAAGAAAACAACGCCATGCAGGCTAGGATAGCCGCATTTGAGAAGCTCTTCATGGCCGGCGCCATGAACGGCTCTATTAGCTCCCATCAACCACCCCCAGCACAGATGCAGTTTCCGCAGGATGGCCAGCCAGGCTTCCTGCAGAGTCCCATGCCGCAGCAAGAGAACGGCGAGGCGCCCTCAGGCATGATCCAGGTCCCCGACGACATGAGGCGCATTCTTGCCGCCCAAATGGCGACCGGGCAACCTTACCCGGTGCCTCAGCAGCAGGCCTTCCAGGGCAATAACCCTGCCATCGTTCGTCAACAGCAGATTCAGCAGCAGCAGGTCCAGCAGCAACAAGGTGCCTGGTCCAACGCCAGCCCCTACTTTGGCAAGCTCATGGTTGGCTCTCTTGCTGGTCTCATGGTCATCGAAGCCTTCCGAGAAGATGAAGTCAGCAACGAAACCCCAGAAGGCCGCGGTCTGTATGCCCTGCCCGTGCAGCTGCTTCGTACTGCTGCCAAGGGCCTCGACTTTCACTACCACGGATACCACATTCATACCTCCATTCAGTCTATCCTGTTTCTCGGCGTCTTTCTTTGGGTCTTTGTGCCTTCGTTGTTTCAATCGTCCGACGACAACTCCAAGAAACAAGGCGGCGGCCAGCTGCGTGCAGCCCCGTCCCTGGCTGCGCCTATCCACGTTCGACAACAGGCCTGGGCCACGGCCATTCAAACGGTTTGGGTACCCCGCCACAACTTCTTCCTCGAGGCTGCAGCGCTGCTGCTCAAGACGGCCAAGCTCAGCCTACGAAACGCCATCGGCTGGCACGGCTATCAAATGCTGACCGGTACCACCCAAGAGGAGGAAATTGCTCGCGTCAAGGCCTGGTCCATTGCTCTCGACTCGCAGCTAGCTGGCGGCGATGTGGAAGTCTGCACTCGTCGGCTTCTGCTGACATTCTTGGCCTCCAACACACTGCCGGATACGCCTGTCCGTCTCATGCTCAAGGCTTTGCACATTCGCGTGCTGCTCTGGAACCTCGGCCAGATTCGGTTTGTACCTGCCAACCTAATTGCTTCCAAGATAGCCCGCTCCAGATGGGACGAGGCTCGTCAACTCAACCAACTCCTCATCCAGCTTCGGACCGACCCAACGAAACCTCATGAGAATGAATTGCCTGAACACATTACAGCCTTGGTGGAGCGTGACTGTGATGAGGTTCTTACCGATGCCGTTGTTCACCGAGCCTTCAATCTCGCATTCAACAAAGATACCAACGAGGGCGTCGTGCCCATCATCGACGGAATGGATTCCGTCGTTCACGACGTTTATGTCGGCACACCTCTGGATGCAGCTGCCGCATGGTGGTCTACCTGTCTCTTGCACGATTTTCTCTCGGAGGCCCTCGACACCAAAGAAATCAACCGAGAGGACCTCGATACCGCTTTAGAAGTCGCCCCTCCCGGCTCCATCGCCAGGTTGCGTGCCTCGCTGGCGTGCGCCGCCCTCGTCGACGAGTCTCGCGGGGCAAGCATCGCATCGTCGCTGAAGCTTCTGGAGTCTGAGGGCATCGAGAGCCCCCTCCACGAGCCTAAATTAGTCATCGGCTCCAGCATCCACGCCTCGAACCCAGACTTGCTGCTGACCCTCCGCTGCGCCGTGGCCATTGGCCAGCTCGCGCGCGGCGAGGATGCCGCCGTCTCGCCGTCCCAGAGCCTGCGCATCATTGCAGCCTCGCTGCGTCCGGAAATTTCCTCAAGCATGACGCTCCTCGGCTTCACGTCCGTCATGACGCTGCTGGAGCGCGTCATGGCCCAGCGCAGCGGCGACTCGGAGGCCGTTGACGTGTCCCTGGAGAAGCTCACCGGCACGCTGCGCGTCTGGATAGGCGGCCCCTGCGGCGCCAACTCGGGCATCGACTCTGACATTCGCGGCAAGGTCGTCGAGCGCTGCCTCACCATCACCAAGAGCCTCGTGGGCATGGACATGGATACTGGCTACGGAACGCTCAGCGACATGACTGACGACGATGATTCTGGCAGCAACTAACCCGCTACCTCTCTACACAATTCCTTTTCTACATTTTTTTTAATATTGCGCATCACTAGTGCGGTCCGACTTCGAGGATTTGGTTGACGCCTTTTCTGCATTTCTTGTATAACAATCAATGGTCGGATAAAGGACAAGGAGAGAAAAATGGATGGACAATTTCTCAAAAAATGCGGGCTTTTTTTTGAAACCGGTTAGGTTAAACATTTTGATGACGGCGTTGTTGTTGTTTTTTGCTGGATATTCAGCTTTCATATTAGGTTCTCAGTGTCATGTACAAATAGCATTGGTAGATTCCCCCCCAAGGTCTTGCTTCCTTTCTCAGTCGTGCTCTGAACAGATGTACATCAGTGGCAAACTCTCGTTTTGAAGCTCAACATGAGCGCATAATGTCACGTTGGACATGTTGTACCATTTGTTCCAATTCAGCTGTCCATCTTACTAGTCGAGTCTTCTTACCATTCCGGCGCCACACCGCAACCCCCTCCTCCGGCCGTGATCATGGGCGTCGTCGTCGCCACCGCCGCCATCGGCGCACCACCACTGCCGACGCCGGGTCTTCTCCCCTTTCGCCCGACGAGCTTGTACTTTCGATCCAGCGCGGCCAGCGGCGCCTCGCCGCTCTCGCCCTGCCTGATCATCCACTTTTTGGTGCCCAGCCTCGCGTCGAGCTCCGCCTCGGGCGGCAGCAGCACGTGCACCATGCCGTCGGCCGCGCGCTCCTCGACCGCAAACGTCGCAATCGACAGGGCGTCGTCGTTGCGGCACGAGCCCGACGACAGGTCAAAGTTGCGCTTGTGGAGCGGGCACGAGACCCACGGCGCCGGCGCCAGGCCATTCTCGTCGGCCACGGAGACGCTGCCGCCCGTGGAGGCGGATGATGACTGCCCGATGAGCCCGTCGGAGAGGACAAAGGCGCGCTTGTGCGGACACATCTGCTGCGTGGCGTAGTATCTTCCCCGGACGCGCCACACGGCGAGCTGCGTGTCGCCGCGCCTGATGGTTGCCGAGATGCCGTTGGGCAGCGCGTCGGCGCCCGCAAAGTGCGCGGCCTTGATGACGGGCTCCCACGCCGTGCTCGACCACTCTCCGCCGCCGCCGCCGCCGCCAGAACGAGTGCCGAGCGCCTTGAAGTCCTCGGCGGCCGATTCTGGCGCCCAGTGCACCGGGTGGCGCTGCTGCCGGTCCGTCTGCATCTCCGCGCCGGGCAGCGCGGGCGCGTCCGGCCCTTGATTGTCAAACTGCGCAAAGCGCGCGGCAATGGCCGGGTCGGCGACGGCCTCGGCCCACTCGTCAAAGTACGAGTCGACGAGCTCCTTCATCTGCGCCTCGAGGCTCGCGCAGATGCCGAGCTTGTCGCGCACGACAACGTCGTGCAGGTAGGCGACGCCGCCGGGGAGCTGCTCGAGCCAGCGCGCGGTACGCTGAAGCTTGTCGGCGGTGCGAATGTACAGCATTAGGTAGCGGTCGAGCAGGGCGACGACGTCGGCGGGCGGCACGTCCTTGGCGAGCAGCGCGGCGTGCTTGGGGTTGGCGCCGCCGTTGCCGCCGACAAAGACGTTGAAGCCCTTTTCCGTGGCAATCAAGCCGAAGCTGTAAGTCCTCTGTTAGCCCGTTTTCTTCTTTTCCAGGACGAGGAGAGAGGAGGGAGGGAGGGAAGGGGGGACTGGCAAAACGCACTCTTTGCTTTGAGCCTCGGCGCACTCGCGCACGCAGCCGCTCACGCCGCCTTTAATCTTGTGCGGCGCGCGGATGCTCTTGTACCGCTCCTCGAGCCGGACGGCGAGGCCGACCGAGTCGCCGATGCCGTAGCGGCACCACGTGGACCCGACGCAGCTCTTGACGGTGCGGAGCGACTTTGCGTAGGCGTGGCCCGACTCGAGCCCCGCGGCGCCGAGCGCGGCCCATATCGCGGGCAGGTCCTGCCTGCGCGCGCCAAAGAGGTCGATGCGCTGGCCGCCGGTGATTTTGGTGTAGAGGCCGTACTGCTCGGCGACGCGGCCGATGGCGAGGAGCCGGGCCGGCGTGATCTCGCCGCCGGCGACGCGCGGCACCACCGAGTAAGTGCCGTCGCGCTGGATGTTGCCGAGGTAGCGGTCGTTTGTGTCCTGCAGGCCGCGGTGCGGCGGCGCCAGGACGTGCCGGTTCCAGAGCGAGGCAAAGATGCTGGCAACGGCGGGCTTGCACATTTCGCAGCCCACGCTGCCGCTGCCGCTACTGTTCTTGTTGTTGCCGGCGTCGGCAAAGACGGCGGCAAAGGTCTTGTGCTTCTTGACCATGATGATGTTGAAGAGGTCGGTGCGCGAGTAGGCAAAGTGCTCGCAGAGGTGGTTTGTCACCTCCTGGCCCATGCCCGTGAGCGTCTTGTTGAAGATGCTCGTCACGAGCGGCATGCACCCGCCGCAGCCGGTGCCGGCCTTGGTGCAGGCCTTGACCGAGGCAATGTCCTTGCACGCGCCGCTCTGCGCCTGCGTGACAATGTCGCCCTTGGTGACGTTGTGGCAGGAGCAGATTTGCGTGTCGTCGTCGAGGTCGTCGCCATTGTCCTCGCCGCCGCTCTTGCTGCCGAGGATGAGCTCGCCCGGCGGGACGTCGAGCTCCTTCATGGTCTTGACGAGCGGCACGACCTTGATGTAGTCGCTCGTGTCGCCAATCATCATGCCGCCGAGCAGGTACCTGCCGTCTGCGGTAAAAATGTACTTTTTGTACACATTCTGAAAGGGGTCCTTGTAGGTGAGGATCTTGGCCTGCTTGTCTACTGCAGACAATGAGCCGCCGTCGCCACCGCCGCTGCTCTTGGCTTTGCTGTCGCGAATGTATTTCGGCGGTAGATGCCTCGGTCCGTCCCGGTCGGCAAAGAAGTCCCCAAAGCTGGCGACGTCGACGCCGAGGAGCTTGAGCTTGGTGCTCACGTCTGGTCGCTTAAAGACGCGCGGCGTGTGCAGCGCGGCCTGCGTCAGGTTAAACGCCAGCACGTCGGCCATTTCCACGCCCGGCGCGATGAGGCCGTACGTTGTGCTGCGCCAGCTCGCGCACTCGCCGACGGCGTAGACTCCTGTCGCGCTGGTCTGCAGGCTGTCGTCGACAGTGATGCCGCCACCAGCGGCCGACTCGGCGCATTCGATGCCGGCGTTGCGCGCGAGCTCGTCCCGCGGGCTGATGCCAATCGCAAAGCACACTGTGCTGCACGCAAGCTCCTCGCCGTCCTCAAACACGACGCCCGCCACGTTGTTGGCCGCGTCGACCCGGATGCGCTGCACGCGCTTGCTCAGCATGACATCGAGGCCCAGCTGGCGGACCTGCTGCACGACCATGTCCCCCGCGTCGGCGTCCAGCTGGCGGCTCAGCACCCATTTGTTCCGCTCCACCAGGCGGACCTTTTCATAGACGTCCAGGTCCATCATGGCCTTGGCGGCCTCGAGGCCGAGCAGGCCGCCGCCGACGACGAGGCCGTCGGTCGCGCCCTTGCCCTTGGAAAAGGCAATGAGGCGCATGAGGTCGTCGACGGTGCGGTAGACAAAGACGCCGTGGGCGTCGTGGCCGGGCGTCCGCCGCGGCAGCACGGCGCTGGAGCCGGTGGCGAGGACGAGGACGTCGTAGGGCACGGTCTGGCCGGTCTCGCAGTGGACCGCCTTGGAGGCGGTGTCAATGTCGACGACCTTGGTGTTGATGTGGCACGCGAGGCCGTTTTTGGCCGTCGTGTCATACTATAGAATTGCGGTCAGCGATGGACAGCGGAGATGTGGTCGCGAGAGCGTTACCCATTCTTGTGGGTTGAGGTATAGATTCGGAATTTCGCGGTGGTTGAAGAAGCTGGTCAGTCCCACGCGGTTGTACGCCAGATATGGCTCTTCGCCGAGGACGGTAATGTCGTAATCGCGCTCCTTTGTGTCGTATTTAATAATCTTTTCGCTGTCAAGAGGTCAGATTCGTGGTTTAGGGGTGATTGTGCGTCGGGCAGCTTACATGAAGGACATGCCCACCATCCCGAGGCCGACAATGACGAGCCTCTTCCGAGGACGGTCTGCTTCTGCCATTTCGAATCGTAGTCTTATTCCTAGCTTTGAAAACCACAACTTTGACAGCCGACATTCAGGGAGCAGAGCATCTTAAGATGTGTCGCGGTGGCTCTTGTGCGCTGTCGGCTGTACGAGCCAATCATCATGTGCTCATGACAAAGTTTGCCTCTAGTCGTGCCCCCCGCGGAGAAGCATGTTCATAAACGCCATGTCAGTATCATGGCAAGGGCTCACGTATTCCTCACCCTCAATGCCGACCGATGCCCGATAAGCCTCCAGCCCGCCAGGTGCGACAGGCCGATGATAAGGCCCCCTCCGATTTGCAGGTGATCCGGAGAAGCAGATTCCGGAGAAGCAAAATTCAAAGGAGGGATAAAATCGGAACACTAACGTAGTTACAGCTTATCTGCGGGCTGTATTTTTTATTCATTATCGTTGACGGTTTTATCTGGGTGGGCGATCGTTGCGCAACGGTTGATGCGGTATCAGCAACACCCGATTGGCTGGCTGATATCTGTGCGAAATGTGCCACAGTGTGGGCTGGACTGCGGCCATGTGGCGAGTCTGTCTGTGGCTGAGCTTCACATGGCAGTTGTTCTTTAGTCTTTCAGTTCAACTGTCGACCGATTCTTCACATTGAATTATGAAAATAAAAAATCATGTAACACATAATATGAAAACAAGGCTGGTGTAGTTGCACTGCAGCTGCGGTCGTCGCGTGGACAAAATGCACTCCCACCACACACACACCACCCCGCCAAGAACAACACCACCTCGGGCGCAAACTCGCCTCATTTCCAACCCTCATACCGCATCTCACACCACGGTCACCTTCTTCGCCGCCCGCCCTGCTCCGGCCTCGACAGCATCCGCAAGTCATTCGCCATCCCGCAACTTTTGCCAGCATGGCGACCCAGCCAGGTGTCGCCACCGCCGACGCCGACTTCAAGTTCCCTCAAGAGTACCACTTCCCCGCCTTCTTCACGCGCCAGACCAACCTGACGACGCGCCACGCCCAGCTGCGCACCTGGGCCGCCCTCGTCCTGTCCTACGCCCGCCACCACCGCCTCTTTCGCCTGCGCCTCTCCGAGGCCGCCGAGTCGGACCTCTTTCGCAACCGGCGTCTCGATCGCCGCCTGCAGGCGCCCGACGTGCGCGAGCTCGTCGACGCCATGGTCAAGGACGGACGCGCCGAGTATCTGGCGGCCGGCTCCTCCTCGACGGCGGCGGCGCTGGCGCAGGACGGAGGACCCGACGTGGTGCTGGTCTACTGGCGCAAGCCCGACGAGTGGGCGGCGCTCGTCGAGGCCTACGTCGAGGACACGGCGCAAAAGGGGAGCGTGCTGACCGTGTATGAGCTCTCCGAGGGCGACGGCACGCGCAACACGGGTACGTTTTTTTTTTCAATGCCTGTGGCAGATCTACCTTGATCCGAGCGAGAGAGGAAGAGAGAAATCGTTTGTACTAATGACGGAGCCAAAAATAGAACTTCACGGCATTGACGGTGAGATCCTGCGCAAAGCACTCAACATACTCGTCAAGCGCGGCAAGGCCCAAATCTTTGGCCAAGAAGACTCTCTCGGTGTCAAATTCTTTTGATGAATTGATGCTGCCAAAAATTGAAAAGTACATCATCATTGCCGTCATGGTATATACATGATACAAAAGCAAAAAAACAAGAAACAGGTTCGTCCCAGCTGTTGTTCTGGGAGATGTCAACCATCAACACCGTAGAAGCCACGGAAATGCCAGTCCAGCAAACAACACCCCCCCCGCGGCTGCCTTACTCCTTTTGTCGAAAGACTTCCACCGCAAACTTGGCATCGTACCTGACTTGCTGCGCCATGGCCACGTCCAGCAGCCAGTCAGGCGCCACGATGCGCGGCTCCATGTGGCCCTTGGTCGCCATCTCGCGGAAGCGCGGCCACATGGCCTTTTCCTCGGCGCTCGCCCCGCTGAGCAGGTACACGGGCTCGGGCGGCGCGCCGCCGTCCTGCTCCGCCGTCGTCGGCTTGATGGTGGTGCCGCTGCGCGCGCGGTAGATTTTGAAAATGGCCCCGTTGGCCTCGGCAATGACCTGGTAGCTCTTGGGCCCGTTCTTGATGGTCTCGGTGCAGTACACGGCAACGTCCTGCAAGAGTCGGCCCCGGTTTGCCTTGGCCCGGCCGACAGACTTGTCCAGCGTCATGTTGTACCGCCGCTCCGCCGCCTTGTCCTTGAGCGCGTGCTCGTCCACCGGCGGCAGCTCGCCCGTCTCGAGCGCCGCGTCGATAAAGGACGACGAGATGACCTCGGGCCCCCGCGCGAGGGCGCACAGAAACTTGACGGTGCGCACGATATGCGGCGCCGCGAGGTAGTCGCACGGCTGGCCCTCCTGGACGAGTTGGATGCCCAGCTCGCGCAGTTTTCGCTGGACATGGTTAGTACGTCTAGAAATCATAATAAATTCGGGATACATCTTACCCTATCCGCGTCTTCTTTGTGCTTGTTCTCCACCCATCTCGTAAACCCAGTGAGGATAATGCGCATCTCCACGTCAGGCAGCGATGGCCGAGCCTTCTTGCTCGGTCGCTTTGCAGCTTCGTCCTCTTTTGCTGCCTCTTTCTCTGCGGCTTTTTTTTCCTTGGCCTCTTCCTCAGCAAGCCGCTGCTTCTCGACGAGATCGGCGGCGCGTTTGCCGCCAAAAGGCGTGGTGGCCTTGGTGGAGCGCTTCTTTTCCTTTTCGTATAGGGCGATGTCGGGTGCAATATTTTGCAGCTTATCCCGGGCCTTGGCCTTTGCACTACGGCCACCAGTCGACACGACTGACGGTGTGTCATTTTCCTTGCCCGAACGAACATGGCGTGCCCGCACTGGCGTCTCGACAGGTGCAGGAGTGGTCTTCTTCGGCGGCGAGTTCTCCGCGTCCTCTGTCATGAGCACATCCTCATCCACATCTTGTGCCGTCTGCGCAACGACCACGCCGTCAGCAGGTCCGTTGTGGTAGGCATTGTCCTCGGCGGCCTCTAGAATCTTGCGCTTTCTCTTGGCACTGCCAGTCATCTCTGCCTCGCCGCCCGGGTAGTACAGCTCCTGTAGCTTGCCCTCGTCTAAAAAGGTCTGGCCGATTATCTCGCCCAGATTCGTGCGGTGTGGGAAGTGAATGTACTTTGCAATGTTGATGGGCTTCAGCTGGCACTTGGCGTAGCTTTCCTCGATCCACAGGTGGTTGACAACGTTGACGCCCCATTCCGGCGCCGCCTTGCACTTTTCGCTCGAGTCGCGCGCGGTGATGAGATGTGTGTTGTCGACCTTCATCGTCTTGGTGAACTCGGCGCCACAGGCCTTGATGAGGTTCTCGAGGTAGATGCGGGCCTCGCCGCCGTAGTTGGACACTGTGATTCGGAGGCCGTGGAAGCCTTCGATGCCATTGCGAGGCGTGGGGTAGTGAAGCAGTCGTCTCAGGGACGAGGTCCACGAGTTTTGAACAATCAAGTAGTAGAGCCAGGACAGGTTGCCGACGTCTTTACAGGACTGGGCAGCCCGCACGTACTGCGGACCGTCACGGTATCGGCCAATGTACATGTCGCAGGCATCCGCCGTGTCGACCATTTTGCCGCCGCCATTGACGATGATATCGCGAACGACTTTGGTAAGTCGCGGTGAAATGTTGAGGTCTGCGCCGAGCAGCACCTTTCGGTGTTGGAAAACTGTGCACGGTGGGCGCACCGAGTCGCCGTCGGGGGGCAATGGGAGCCACTGCGGATTCGGGGACGTGGCGCCATCCAGGTTGTCGTTGACGGGAATATCAATCTCGTCCTCGGGCGTCTTTTTCATAATCTCGGGGTCGGGCAGTAAATACGGCGTCTCGTCGATTCGCTTCCCGAGCTTGAAGCAGTCGTCAAACCTGCCACAGAGTGATTAGAACATCTGCGCTTTTTTTATGCCATCTTGCATCGGAGAGCCTACCAATGGGGCAGAACAATCTTGCCTTTCCAGCCTCTGGAGAGGGGCACCTGCACCTTGGGGTGGTCCATGGAGAGGGCGCACACATGCGTTGTCATCCTGGACACGTCCTTGCTCTCCTGTCCGCCCAAGGCCATGACGGCGCCGAGTATGCTCTCCTTGTCCGTCACGGGCAGGTCCGCGCACGTCACCACCACCTCGGCAAAGATGAGGCGCGGGTCTGGCGAGAACGGGCGGACCTGCGCGACGCGCCGCTTGCTGATGGACGCCGTGATCCAGTGCATCGTGACGACGGGTATCATGACGGCCTGCGACTCGGTGTACTGCTGAAAGTCGATTGTGTTGGACACAATGTGCGTGACCCGGTCAATGGCAATGGTGCCGTTGCGGCGCGGCTCGAGAACTTGGGCGCCATTGTCTTCGAGAATGGCCGAGAGCTGATTGTGTGAGAGAAAGAACAAGTCAGAAAGAGTCTGCTATAATTCGGAAATCCAGCTGCGGCCTTGCGTACCTCACTGATCGCTTTGGGCGTGAGCGAGCTGCTGGGCACAAACGCGACGGCGCACTCGTCAAAGACGGCCTCGCCCATGGTCGCGGTTCGCTACAGCAAGTTGTATGTTTTGTATGAAGTGAAGATTTTGCTGTTATATTTTTGCTGTTAAATACACAGCATAACGGTTATTAGAGAAAACTCTCAGCGCAGTAAAATATTGCCTGTATATGATGCTGCTTCTGGAAGCCGTCGCGGGCTAAATGGTCTGTTGCCTATTTGTTTAATGTTTGGTGACGCGCCAGAGTGGCGGCGACGCGAATCAGCCAGGTGGTCACCTGACGCGGCGCGTACCTATTTACCCTAGATAGCCGTGCAAGTCGGAAAATTTATGATCAATAATTGTGATAGAGGCATATATTTAAATTTTAGATTTAATACAACTCTACTATAATTGAACTCCTCATCGCGCTATATTTCTGCAATTATTTTTTTGGTAGAGGTGCCGCTTGCACGCACGTTGTCGCCCGGCAGTCATCGTTCCACCATCCACTGTGATGGCTTCACTTACTAACTTTCACACTCCTTGGGAGGACTTGTCTGGCTGAGTATTAATTTGCCAGTATTTTTGGGCTCGGTCTTCATACATATTTCATCATCGTTACTACTTCTTCATAATTTTTTTCTTCTAATTATTTTGTCTACATCTGTCAGCTCTCTTACAGCGTACACCAGGCGACAGGAGACAGCCCCTCCAATTAACTTGGTCGCTTCATGGCTCTACAACTGAAAAAACGACATAAATTATATCCGTTGCGCAGGCTTACGAAAACTGGGATGTATAAAGTGTGCACGCCTTAGTTCTACCGTCTACTGGGCACGTTGGTGGTGATGGACAGTCGACTTCTACATGGAACGAGTCAGCCGCTGGCGATAACAATGCGCGGAAGCCAGACGGGGGCGAGCTAGGGCAGGCTCTTATTTTCTGCCGCTCAGATAATTTTCCTGTAGCTCACGGTATGTTAGCACCCGGATCCAAAACGATATTTGCTCCCAATAACTACAGCGACCACGGCGGTAGGCTTCGAGATAATAGTAGAGCGGCGTAGCATCTCCCCTGGCATGTTTGCTGCCGGAGAGACACGTGAGTGATGGAATTCGTAATCCTGAGAAATAAAATGCGACAATGCCGTCACACAACTGCACAGCCCCCATCTGCCCTCTGTCGCTGCCTTGTCCGGCCCTCTGCAATACACGAACCAGATTGCGCGTACTGGTAACCATTATGCAACAACTCGCCTCTCAAACGAAACAAAAAATCAAATCATGCCAGAAAAAAATGTATACACAGCAGACTTTGTTACATGCCAAGGCTGTTCCCGGGCTTGGCCATTAGAGCGCCGCCTTGCCTCTCGACTCAAACGGCAGCAGCATAACGATGATTCCCGCCGCAAGGAATAGGGCGCCGCTGGTATATACGGGTGCGGAGGTTTGAAGATTCGCAAACATGACGATGATGGGCTAGATGCATGTTAGAGACAAGTATGACGGGACGGGCGACGTGAGCTCCTGAACTTACAGCCATGATGCCAAAGACACGGTTGCAAATGGCGGCCAGCGCATTGCCGGTGCCGCGCTGCGGCGTGGGGAAAATCTCGGGCGTATAGCCGTATAATACAGCGTACATGACATTGCTGCAAAAGTTAAAGGCGCAGTTCCAGCCAAGAAGTGCCTCGCTGGTGGTGGCAGTGGTGGAACAGTAGAGGAAGACGCCGGTCAGAACTGTAAAGATGGACAGTGTGCCCTTGCGACCAAGATGGGGCAGCTCAACGAGAAGACCACCGAGCAGAGCGCCGGGTACACCAAGCGTCGAGATGATGAGCGTGTTGCGATACGTCAGGTATGTGCTGCCGTCGCCAAAATCGGCGCCACGGGAATCCTGGATGTAGGGCAAGAATGCATTGTACAGCGGAAACGCGAGACCGATCAGTGCCCAAAGGAGCATGATTAGCGAGGTGCTGATTGCCAGGCGCCGGGTCGAGAAGAGCGTCTTGATTTTCCTCGTGTCCAGCTTCTCCAGGTGTCTGCGCACGGCGGCCGCCGTGTCCGTCTGCGCGACGTAGCTGTCGGGCTCGCAGGCGCGGAGGTCCTCTATGGTGAGGGTGCTCGTCTTGCCGTTGATGCGGGCGACCTCGTGGACGACGCGGACGGCGTCCTCGTCGCGGCCCTTGCCAATCAGGTACTTGGGCGACTCGTGCAGCTTGAAGAGCAGGAAGCGCGCGAGGAACATGAGCAGGGTCAGGCCGCCGACGGCGACGAGAAAGTAGCGCCAGCCCATGTTGTCCTTGCGGCGGCACTCGACGGCGTCCTGCGGGCACGTCAGGTTGCCGAGCAGCGGCCAGGCAATCAGGTTGCAGACGACCTGCGCGACGGCCCAGTCGAGGGAGAGCACCGTCAGCAGGTACTGGTGCGACTGCGGCAGGAACTCGAGGAAGATGGCCGAGTCGACGGGCAGGTTGCCGCCGACGCCAAAGGACCAGAGGGCGTTGAAGACGCCAATGGCGGCAAAGTTGGGCGCGCTGGCCGAGACGAGGCCCCAAAAGGCCGTCAGGCCGAGCGTCAGGTTAAAGGCCCATTTGCGGCCGAAAATGTCGCAGCCAAAGCCCCAAAAGGCGGCGCCGGCGAGGAGGCCAATGTTCTGGGCGAGGACGAGGAGCGGCGGGCGCGTGGGCAGGAACTCTTTGGCAATGGGCTTGAGGATGAGCGAGGTGACGACGGGCCACAGGTTGTCGCTGGCCCAGCCGAAGCCGACGACGAGAAAGAGCTGCCATTGGTACCAGCCCATGCCAATATCTTGAACCTGTTATGCGAAGCAGCACGAATTAGAATTTTTCATGGGCATTTTCTGTGCCGCGGCGACCGTGAGCGAGTGGGTGAAGACGCTCGCGGCGACATGAGGCCGAGCGTGCTGCAACTTACTGCACGGTTGAGGATCTTGGCCTTGGCCTCGTACACGGGATCCAGCGAGCCTTTGGAGATGACAGTGTCGTCGTCGCCGACGTTGATGCTGCCATAGTCGGAATGCCTGCGTTCCCCGTCAGACTGGTCGGACAAATTTGGTTCACCACCCATTTCTGCTGTATGACCCGGTCTCTATGACGTGATGGGACGGATGCTGGTCTGTTGCGGAGGGGTGAAGCTACGAAAAGCAGACGCTGGGTAAGGTCGGAGGCAGCTTTGGAGAAGATGCAAGAACGCTGTAAGCAGCCAGCGCGAGCAGCTTGTGAAAGATATATAAATTAAACCCAGCTTCTTTCTGATCGTCTGGTCGGATCTACTGCTGCATCCAGCTTGCAGCACCCCCCCTCTTTTCCCGGCGCAAAACCCACGTCAACGGCTTGCGGTTCGCTAATTAACTAACTAGTTAGTGGAAAACACCCACGAGCTGGGCAAGAGCAACGAGTGAGAGAGAAACCCCCCGCCAAAAAAGCAACCGAGACCTGCCATTGAAGATATTGCGCCATTGGTGAGACAGCTGCGGTGATTGGCCTAGTGGCGGGCCCCCCGGTGCTCAGGTGTGACCATCCTGGGCGCTGGCGCATGCGGCCACGGCGGCATGGCGACGCTAGCCAGCCCCGGTGTGGAGAGCTGGGTGGACAGATGCAGAGAGTTTTTCCCGTTCACGCATGGCGCAGAGGCAATCTTTCCTCTGCCTGCTGAGAAAAAAAAAAGAAATGAGATTGGGCTGATGTCCTTCCTTGTCGTGAGAAAGGCCGGCCGTCGTCGCTGGTGGCTGCTGACAGCAGAGACTGCTCCGCAAACTAAAACAAACCCTGCCAGCGCAAACAACAGAAAGCCAAGGACGCGCTCGTTGTGCAGCCAGTTCTGGTCTAGAATCCCATGATTCCATTCACGAGTGGCCATGGTCCACAGTGCGATTACAAATGCAGATCTAAACCAGATCCGCTGACAGCTACAGGACTCTAGCTTACCCAGCACCCAAGGTCAATGCAACTCTGCTACCCGTACAGTACATTTTCCATTCGCACTGTCTTCCGCTCACTGCAAACTATCATTTCTCCAAGACCTGTCGACAAAACAAAGCTGCCCTTGGAAACCGCGTCCAAATATGTTTCTACCTTTTTTTTCTTTTTTTCCCCTTTTTTTCGTAATCTCGTTGAATGCTGTAGTTTAATCCCCACCCTCGGCATTTCATTCATTCTGCAAGCCTTGCTCGACAATCTATCGGCTAGTCACATGCACCTATAGCCTCCGATGCGACACCACAGACTGTGGCAGTTGGGTTACACAATCGTAAACAGCCGTCAGTGACGTGTTTGGGGTCGAACACATGTTTCCGAATATTCGATTACTTGCTTGAGAAGAGCCAGACTGCGGCTATACTTCACGGGAAGCAATACAACCTCTAGCACTAATATATAGAATTCAACGAGTAGTGTCACTTGAGAGTCACGTATAAACGTAAATGTCAGGGGAAAATGGCATACAGCTAAGTGATAGGCGACAAGCTTGGTGAACAAAGATGACACTCCGTTTGTAGGAACCACGATACAGCATTCGCACTGTCGCGGCTTCTCAATAACATGCGTGATCATGAGCTTCTTCCGTTCGATGACGCCGCACTGTTACCTAACCCCTGCTTTGTGACGAATCTAAATATCCGCCCACCGCAAAAGCACAGCGGCGGCAATGACGGGCAAGACGCTCACAAGCTCACCTAGTCCTGCGAATTCAGGCCGGATTCTGGCATTGACAAAAGCTCCCGCTGCGAGGAGCACCGCAAACGTGTTGTAGATGGCACTCCACGCAAAGTTGAACCAAATCCGATTGACCGATTTGCGACTGACATTCATCATTGTGAGAATGCCGTCGAGGTGTGGACGCACTAGAACCACGTCTGCGGCCGACTGCGCGACATCAGCGCCTTGGTTAATATGGACGCCAATCGTCGCCTGTGCCAGAGCAACAGCATCATTTGTACCATCGCCGCAAAATATAACCGAGTTGAGATTCTTGACATAGTCGCCTTTGCTGGCCGGAGAGCTGCGAGATACCACGTTGCTGGTAGGGATGCCGAGTTTGTTTGCGCAAGCTTGAACAGCGCCGTCATCGTCGCCTGACACCAGGTGAACGGTAATGTTGCGCTTCTTCAGCGCCTCGACAGTGGTAGCAGCGTCAGGGCGTAGCTCATCCTCGAGGCTGTAAGCGGCTTTAAAAACGCCATCGATAGAGAAACAGAAGACGGTGTAGCCGTTTGCGAGCATTGGTTGAATGAGCGTGTGACCGGATAGGTTCAGCCATCGAGAATTGCCAGCTCGAAGCTGCTGACCGCTGGCAATGGTCTCGATACCTTTTCCGGTGAGGCTTTTCGGCTCAGGAACGAGGGCGGCTGTAATTCCGCGTCTCTCGAGATGTGCGGCCACAGCGACGGAGACGGGGTGTCTGCTGTTCTGCACGAGACCCAGTAGAAGAGGAAGTTTGCTTTCGTCCAAACACTGCTCCGTAGTGACTGAAAGTTTTCCGTGCGTCAAAGTTCCTGTCTTGTCAAACACAACATGACGTGTCTTAAAGGCGACTTCAATCGCATCAGCAGATTTAAAGATGATGCCCTTTTTTGCAGCCGCACCACTGGCAATGACGATGACCATGGGAACGGCCAAGCCAATGGCGCAGGGACAGGAGACGATGAGCACCGTAATGGCGTAAGTCACTGCTTGGATAGTAGCTTCAGAGCCGTTTTGGTGGTGAATCTTCATGCCTAAAGCGACCCAAATGAGAAAGGTAACAATGGTCAAGGCAACTACAACGGGGACAAAGTAGCATGCCACCTGGTCGGCGAGATTTTGTAGCTTTGGCTTGGATAACTTTGCTTCGTTGACCATATCAGCAATCGTATTGATGGTGTTGTCGCAGGGAAGGCGGTCGAGTCGAACAGTCAAAACCCCATGGCCATTGATGGATCCTGCAATGACCGCAGATTTCGGGTGCTTCTCAACAGGCTTTGATTCTCCAGTGAGCATGGATTCATCAGTCTCAGAAGAACCGGAAATGACGGTACCGTCGGTCGGAACTCTGCTGTCGGGACGAACCTTGAAAATGTCACCATATTGAAGGAGACGAACGTCAATCTCCCGTTCGGTGCCGTTTCCAACTAGAATAGCGGTTGGTGATTGCAACGACTCCATAGAAATGGACTCGACGGCTCTCTGACGCGCCAGGGCAGCGACCCATCGCCCAGCCATGATCAGTGTGACGAGAAGCGTGCTGGTCTCATAAAATTGACCAGTGGAAAGTGGCTCGCCTGCAATGAGGTATCCGAAAGAAATGACAGAGAAAACGTAGGCGGCACTGGTACTCAAGACAATGAGCAGATCCATTTCAATGACTCGGGAAAAGACGAGAGCTTTGAGAGCCTTGGGATAAAAAGGACCACCAATAACGGCTTGGACAATAGTAGCCAGGGCGAGCGAAGCAGAAGAGTAGGCAATTTCTCGCTCAGGTAAAGGTGCCCAAGCCAAGACCAGGACTGGAATAGTCAAAATGGTTGAGAGAAGCGTCATCCATCCAACGTGTCTAACATGCTTACCACCTGCTTCGAGTGACGCATCACCACGAGGAGGCGCAAGACTAAATGGCCCTCCCCATGACCTCTCGGCAAGATCTCGAGCCCCCACAGTCTTGGGATCAAAAGTAGCGCGCACAGTCTGCTTGTCAATGACAACCATGTCTATGACCCCATCCGGCCAGGCTTGGTCGATGAACTTGGAAAGATCGGTGGAGATGATCAAGTCGAGGCTGGATCCCTGATTCTGGATACGCTCACATTTGAACTCGGTCGTTCGCTCCAGATGTTTAATCACTTCGGCAACGGAGCCAAGGCGAAGATCAATGTTAAACTCAGCACGTGAGAGAACCAAGCTGGTTTTGAGATCTTTGATGGCGGAAACGCTAGCAAGCGATCGACTGAGCTTTGTTTCACAGCCAGTGCAGGTCATCCCAGAGATGCTGAGAATGACACGCTCTTTGCCCTGTCCTTGATCTTCAATGTCGGGGATGGTTTCAATAACCATGTCGCCATGGGTGTCCACTGTCGTGGGGACATCACAGCAAGAGTCTGTACAGATTTCTGCTGCGACGGGCGGCTTCCTGCAGTAAGCGTCGGCGCAGCTCTTTTCAGCAAGAGAAGAACCGCAGCAAGAATCAGCACAGTTGTTGTCGACAGTAGGCTGCTCGCAGCTTGTTGCGGCGCAAGTGCCCGTCTTTCTGACTGGTGCGTCGCAGCACGCATCAGCACAGCTCTTTACCGCAAGTTTTGGCTCATCGCAACAGGAAGCAACGCAAACTTCAACGACGGCCGGTTTCTTGCAGCAGGAATCGACGTAGCTTTCCTCCACTGGCTTGAGCTCAGTGCAAGAACCAGCAGAGTTCAGCGCCTTGGCCACAGGCTTCTCACAAACGTCATCGCGCGCAATCTTGTTATCAGCTGGCTTCTTCCAGCATTTATCAGCACATCCCTTTTTAACGGTACTTGGTGCGCTGCAGCAAGACGAAGCGTTGTTCGCGGACTTGTTGTCTTTATCACAGCAAGATCCGCCGTCCGGAATGTAGTCACTCGCCTCAACGTAGGGAGTCTCTTTTTCTTTTCCCTTACGAGTCGCCTCCAGAGGCATAATAGCAGTAGGCGAGCAGCAAGATTCAGAGCATGCGTTCTTGGGCGCTGCCGCGGCCGCCCTGAAAGCATTGTCACCCGAGCCTTTGCCACGCAGGCGGAGTCGATTCTGGGCGGCCTGCTCCTTCGTGACACTGCTGCTGCTGCTGATACCAGTGGAATCGGAAGAGTCAGAGCGACCCGGGGATAGCTTGACACGCCCCTTACTGCTGTCGTAAGCAGAGTGGCGATCGCGAATCTCGCAGCATGTCTGCTCGCCCATGGCGATGAGGGCACGGCAGATGCATCCCAGCGTGTCAAGAGTGACGCTGTAGCGGTCAAGAATTGAGAGATTGTGCTGAGAGCAAGCCTTGCCGTCGACCACGCCGCGGCATGCTGAGTAGATTGTCAGCTCGTCGAATGGGAGGTTATGATGGGGATGTGTGCATACTGTCGGGGCCGCCCGCGCATTCGCGCACGGCGAGGCGATCGAGGCAAGAAGTGTCGCAGCATGGACTAGTTTTGCCGGCGCAACAGTCGGGAGCATCGCCCTTGTCATTGTACAGGTCGTTGTTTGCGGCGAGAGTGGTGTTGTCAGAGTCGACGCAGCACAAGTCGCGGTAAACGCCCGGCTGAGGAGTCACAGCCGGAGGAGGGGCACAGCAATCAGAGCCCATTTTTTTTGAGTTTCTTTTCTTCTTTCAAGTTCAGTCAGTACGTGTATTCTTTCTAAAGGCTGGTTTGTTCTGTGTTTGTTGAGCTGGGATGTGAGGCAGAGTGTCTATCCACTCGGCCAGCATGTAATCTTGGCAGCTGGAAGAGCACGTGATGGTACTTCTCCGCGATCGGAAGCAGGTTTTGTTTATCTATTCATTGCCGACAACTATCTTGAAGCTGAAGTCATCGTAGGTCGTATACCAAACCGGCGCATATATCGTTCGTTCTGAGCATTTCTTACTCTCGCGGCAGTGGAGGTGGAGATACTTAGTGTGCAACGGTGGTGTTAGCCAAAGTTGGATCTTGCTGGAGATCGTCCATTTACCTTTAAAGCCGGACCCTCACCCGAAGCTTTGACTTGGCAAAAGCAGTTAAAGCTAGCCACATAATACGAGAGTAAGTTCTATCAATATTGTTTTCAAGTGTATGAGCTGTTCCCCATGGTCTGTGCCTTCTGCCATTGTACAATTCTAATCGTGGTTCAGATCCCACAAACTATTTACTGTGACATTATGTACCCAGCTGCCATTCGTCTCGTCTCGTTGCAGCGTGAAGCCAATCTCTCTCTTCTGCCCTGGTAACAACACAAACGCGTTATCATCGAAGAAGCCCACCATGTCGGCAGGGTGCGTTAGCCAAGTATACAGGGACACACCTTTGGTCGCCTCCACGGTAAATCTGCCAGAGGCCGCGTCGTGGGTGAGACGCAAGCCAGGGTCTGTTATTTTCGCCTGTTTCGGTGCAACAGGTAGAAACGAAACCTCGTGCGTAAACTTTGCGCGCACGTCAGAATTTGGGAGCTTGCCGTAGGCCTCAACCGATAGTAGAAGCAACGCGTTTTCGGGCTCTGCAATAGTAAACGTTCCCAAGACAGACTTGTGTACTTTGGTACTGCTGAGAGCATCGACAGTAAAATTGAGGGTTTTGGGGAACTTGAGATTGTTTCTCAGTGGTTTGCCTTGCAAATCGACCCAAGTCATAGAGACTTCTCCAGAGACTGCCTGCCACAAATCTGAGGTGACCCAAATTTCGAGATTCTTCGACGCGCTGTTCCATGACGTTGATACAACAACATTCTCATAACCACGGCGGATGTAGTAGGGAAGTACTTTCCAACGACCGCCGTGCTCGATAGCCGCCCAGCTTGGCGCCTGCCAGACGTCGTTCAGCTGCCAGAACAGGGTACCACGCTGCCGTTCTTTTCCTCCGCTGCCGCGACGATAGAACTGGATCTGCTTCTGATAGAAGTCAGCCTGAAACAGCTGCGTTGCATGGCACCACGCGCTGAACTCTTCTATTGGATCTGTCTTTTTGGGCAAAGGGTAGTAAAGCTCCACAGCGTCCGTCATCTCCGCCATGCCCTTCAAGCTCTTGGACACGTTTGCGACCAAGCCGCCCGGCGGATAGTGGTGGTTTCTGGAAACAATCACAGAGGAATTGAACTGCAAATCTTTGTCGTCAATCGCAGTCCTCCATGTCTGCAAACTAGGCATGCTGTGGAAACCGAATTCGGTAGCGAAACGACCCACGGGATACGCGCTTTCGTCGAACGCTGGACCTGCTTCGTACTTGTAATACTCCGTGTCGCCGTATAAGTAGCCTTTTGTCTTGTTGTCATAAACTTGTACCATGGGCACAGGAAGGTTCATGTCAATCTTTGTCCATCCGTTGTTGCCGCTCGAAGGGGTGTAAGAAATCGATCGGGAGTTGGCAGCCACTACTCGAAAGAGAGTATCGATATAAAGGTGTTCGTACTGGCCCACGTATAGCAAATAATTCTTGCCATCAGCCATCTTTGAGATTGGAAGGACAACATTTTCAATTTCATTGCCACCGGCCCAGCATGCCAATGACGGATGGTGATTTATACGACGAACATTGTCGGTCGCCTCCTTCCGCACGCTCTCAATAAAATCTGCGTCGTCCGGATACAGCGCATCTCCAAACTGAAACTCGCTCCACAGAAGGATACCACGCTCATCAGCCAAGTCGTAAATGAAATCGGGGAGGTAGGAGCCAGATGACCAAACGCGAAGCATGTTGAACTTTTGGTGCTGCATGGCGTCAAACATGTCATTCATCTGCTTGACGTTGGCGCGCGGCCAAAACACATCCGGTGGTACGAGACTGGAGCCTTTGACATAGAATTGATGGCCATTGATTTCGAAATGCCAGTCGTTTCCGGGCTGTTTGCCTCCCGCCACCTCTTCGTCGCTCGTGACTCCAGTACTGAGAAGAATGGTGCGAAATCCAAATCGACGGGAGGATTTTAATAGTGGTGATGAGCCATTTGAGCTCCGTACCTCCAGCTCAATGATGTACATGCTCTGATCCCCCATGCCATTTGGCCACCAAAGCTTTGGCTTCGAGCTGCCGATTTCGATGCTGCCGCTAATGGTATTTGCAGATGCCTGCAAACTCGCCAGCTGACCTTTGAATAGTACAGCACAATCTTTCGAAGCACTCCTGATGATAGCGTCGATGTGGGAGCCCTGCGGCAGGGTCCCGATGTAATCGATGCTGGCATTCACCACCCACGGCTGACTTTGGTTGGGGGCGAAATTATTGGTCTGGCCTTGCCGATAAACGTCAACAACAGTGTTGACCGCATGAAGATACTCTTCATCTCGGACTTGGACAATTCGGCCGCTTTTCCACAGCCCTGCAGGAGTAAATGCAGGACTCCAATCCCAGCCAAAGTCAGACTGTTGCTTTCTAACAAAGTTCCTGTTCGGAACTTCGAACGTCCATGCTGCAATAAGTGCTTTTGACCAGGCTAAAGTAAAGAATTAACATCTTTTCGACAAGAAATCCGCAAGACGGACACTAAGTCGTGTATACTTACGTTGTGGCTCGCTAGCGCATTTGGCGTTGGCAATGTCTGGCGCGCTTCCAAAGTTGAGGCTCAGGGTCGGAGCTCCTTTGCAGCTTTTCAATGCCGAAGTGACATCAAACTGCCACTGGCGAAACTGGTTGTCCGTGTTGGCAATGATCTGATCACAGAACTTCACCGCTGCAAATGTATCCAATCCCTCGAATACAAGCCATGTTTTCAGGCCTTCGTCGTGGGTACTGCAGCACTGCGTTAGCCTGGAGCAATTGAGCTGAAAAGAAAGCTTACAGATTAGCGAAAGGATCGCTTGTATATGTCCAGTTTTGATTCGCTATCCATCGGAGGTCAACATCGTTGAAACCGTGGAGTCTAGATGGGTGTTGCGTCAGCTACAATCAGTCACAATACCACCAGTTGCATTGACATACGGATCCTCTAACGCTGTCAGTATGTACAAAATTCGAAGCGACAATAGGTCTACTTACCGATAACCCCAGCAGCAAGCAAGTCGAGATGCACTTGTGATGGAAACTCCCCCGGCACCGTAATATTCCCATACTCATTCGTCACTGTCCACTTTGCATCGTCGAGGGACAAAATGCCGTCACCGTTCTGTGGCGCTGTCAGAACACCAGCGGCTAGAATGCCACAAAGCGCGACGAAGCAAAAGAATGTCGACGGCATGATAAATGATGGCAGCAGAGCTGGGCTCCTGGCTGCAGTATTTCCCAGCTCACCGAAGTTATGAAAACAGGGAGTATATGTACGATGAGCCCTTGTATGTTGGGCCGCAGCAGGTTTGCTTTTGTGGCCAGCCCTTGCGTCATAGCGCACGTTGCAATGCAACCGCCAAGACAGACTCGGAGACATACATGATCCAGGGAGTGTGCGGTGGTTAAGCCGTAGCGAAGGCTACTACACGGCAGGTTGATCTAGAAATCAAGTCAGTGCAGTTAGCGCATGGACTGCTGCTAAATTTCCGGCCGTGCCTGAACATATCTCTCCAATAGAGTAGCCCAAGATGCTAGCCGGTCGAAAGCAGTTTATTGGTGGCGATCGAGTTGAGAATCGTCAAATATTTATTATTGCTGAATGATTTAAATACTCCACTGTAGCTACCATTACATCAACACAAACATGCAGATAAATGTTGTACTGCCTCTGATCTTTTGTTCCCTCTTGAAAGCCTTTGGATCCACTGGCTAGCATGCGCCGGAAATAACCAAATGCGAGACAGAACCCAATAAGATCCAAGGGATACACAAGGCGAGAAATGAATGACTCTAGTGGCTCGCTAAAGTGTTTTTTTCGCAGGCGCCGGTCTTCCAAAGCCAACTCCCAGGAGAAAGAGCGCTCGGATAACGGTGAGCATTGCGTAGGTACCGGCCAGGCCCTTGTCGTCGGAGGTCCAAGTTGACGGGCTGAGGCGGCCTTGATTGGCCAGCGAGTTGTAGATGCCGCTCAGGCCTGCAAAGTCGGAGAGGAGCAGGGCGAACTGGAAGATGCGCCACACGCCCAGGTCTTGGGAATATCGGGGCAGAAGAGCCGATACGACGGCAATGGCCAGCGCGAGGCCACCCGTCTGGTGGAAGAGGAAGACCTGGTTCGGGTCGTACGTAGACGCCGGCGCGGATGCCCTGACCGCGGTATCAGGGTCCACAAAGTTGAGATAGACACCCCAGAGAGCCACAAGAGGATCGAGATTCTTGAAGAAGAAGCTGTAAAGGACGGGGACGACAGAGGCAGAGTTGGTAGCCATGGCAGTGGTGGAAAAGTTGATAGTATCTTTATGAAGGAGTTTGGCTGAGGGTGGTTTCTGCCAACAGTATGATGATATAGCAAAGGTTCAAGATGTCTATGATGCACACGTCGACGCGCTGGCTGAATTATATAGTAATAAAGTTTTCCGATTAGTAGATGGCATTTCGGTTATCCGAGCCGCTAGTCAAAGGCCACTAATAAACATCATCAGTGCCTTGTTAACAACTGCTTATGGTGGCGCAGGGCTGGACCAGACTAGTGAGAAAGAGATTTGATTGCATTTCTGCACCAAGAACCATGGGAATTAGTACTGGGAAGTGTGAAAATGCAATGCAGGTGCGCTGATCAATCCTTATAACCTCCGGGTTTTGCGGAGTTAATCGCGCTTTTGCGACCTTTTACAGTCCATGCCTGACTTTGTGTCACGAAACGGTGTGTGCTAGTTAGTGCTTTTTGGAGCCTATATCAACTATACAATCTCACGTACATGCGGCCACTACAGGCTGTCTTCAAATTGTGTTCTTGTTCGTTTCTAACTTGTACCACACCACGAGAACCAATGCTAATCAGACCCTCAAGGACTCAGGGGTAATACTTCAGGTACAAATGCCCGGCCTAGAATTAACTCCATCAAGTGCTGCTATCTCAGGTACCGGTGGAGTCGCCGCTGTGACAGCTGGTCCGGAGGCCGAGCGCTGATGGGCACGGTAACTAAGGAATGCGCCAACCGCTTCGGACATTGAACAAGGCCGAGAGGCGCGCAGAAGCAGCTATCACAAAAAGCTTTGCGAGAGCTTGTTGCCCACGATCTATTAAACATGGATTCTTGTTACTTCGCTTTGACAGCCCTAATCAGATATCAATCACCTCTGCAGTCTATGATCCTAGCGATGGAGTCGCCGCCATGAAGTCTATAAGCTGCTAGGCTAATCCCATCCTCAACCCTTTTGATCAGCCAACGTGCAGGGATCCAGTCTGCACAGGCGCACTGCATCTAATTTGCCGGTCGGTCGGTGGCGGTTTGGACAGGAAACCCATTTACGGGATAACACAGCCGCAAGCCTTGGGCTGAATAGGGCAGGTGCAGTCCTGTATTCACTTGATTAGCAACTTGTCACCGGGCGCAGGCTCTACTACATCGTGCTCTAGCCCCCAGGAAATGACTTGCGCTGCGAGTGTCTGGCACTGGCTTGGCGACAGCGACAGCAGCGACGCTGAGAATGGCAAGGATGGAGAACTTCATCGTGGGTTTATGTCGTGCTCGTCTTCGGGAGACTGTTACTTTACTATGCAGTCAACTACTGAAGAATTGCTGGTTGCCAGGAATATTAGCACAAATGGGAGTCGATCCTTTTATATCGCGACAGCCCACGTCAGCCTGGACGGACTCACACTAGCACAGGCCGGGCCATGGCTACTGTACGGGTTTGAACGAACTTTTGCGATCATCCAAGCCCAGGATCACCCTCGCTAGCAACATTGATTGCTTCCGAAATGACTGTTAGAAAAATACCCCCGATTGATAATTCCCTACTAATGTCTTGAACAAGGCTCGCTGGTGGCTGTGGCTGCCCCGCTGAAGACGTAACAAAAAACACCAAATGGCCAAATCCACCGCCACGACCAATCCTCCGGGCTCGTCTAAGTAGTCGCAAAGTTTCCGTAGACCTGACCAGTGGCTCCGATCCATGGCGAGGTGTGCCGCCTGTGTTACTTAAAGGGCTGCCTGTCTTCCTTCGAGGGATGCTTCATTGAAGCCCCATGCAGCATCATCGTGGAACACACCAGGTGCATCAGCCTATCGTATGCATTTACCTTGCCTTGATCTACCATTGACCTAGAAATTATGCATCCAACGGCTGGGCAATTCAGTTTGGCTTGCATTGGCCCGGTTTACAAGAGTAGTGTCGTTGTCAAGCATACCGGCAGCTGTGACACTAACAAGGCACGAGTCCTTGACTGCCACCTCCCATTCTTCTAGAAAGCAGATTTCTGGGTTACAGCTATCCTTTCGTCAAGTCGAAATAGCTGCAGCCCATTCGTCAGGATCCGAAAACTGGACTCTCTTTGTCTTCTGGGAAGATCTCCATTGGCTAGTCAGTCTTCGGCGCCTGCCAGTTTTAGTGTCTTATCGTTCTCCTCGTAATGGTGTAATAAACAAACAAGTCAAGTTTGCCTTGTTGCGGCATGGCTCAGTATCCACGGAAAGACTGATTTGACATTATACTGATGAGACAAACCCTTGATATCCTATACTCGGTAATTTGCAATGCCTCAGCTCCGTTATTTCTCGCCTGACCCCGAGCATTAGGATGTTCCAGACGCTGTGCCACAAAGCCACTGCACCGCTGATCTAGCGTGTAACTAGTATTCCCAAGCGCTGACCCCTTCGGCGATATACTATTCCACTACATTAAGGCTTCGTCTGTTCATTCCTTTGGCAACTTTTGCCCATGTGCCTCCTGCAGTTGGGTCATTCTCGCCACAGGTACGGGGCTGCACATAATGTGATGGTCCGCCGGTTAACGAGCACTACCGAGGCTGGTAGTCCATCAAGAAAGTACCGCTATGATATGCAAATAAGGGAAAGGGTATCTCTATTGAAATTCTGCCTCTTTATTAAGGAGAAATTCTGCCACAAATTTATGGCCGTGGTCTTCGTGGTATACTGCGCCTGCGCTTAAAAACTTCGACCCGAACAAGACGCATGCTGACGCAGATGCTTCTTCTCGTTCTATCCGCACAGCGAATTCAATTGAGAAGAATGACTGGAAGCCCTGCAGCAGCTGCTACAGAGCCCAGTAATGCAGGGCTTGACATGACGAATAAAGATTCCCTCTGAAGAAACGAGCTCCCGGACCGCGTCACTTTAAACCCAGTGTTGCTGTTTGTGCTCAGCAGAACGATTGCAACACTAAAGGCGTAGACAAAATTGTCCATGCGAGCGAATCGGGCTAGTTGGCATTTTTCGAGCTGTGCTGCTGCCATTTGCCAAGCAAAGGCGGCTACACGGCACATGAAAATGTTGCTGGCGACCGCTCCGATGGTTACCAGGAAGGAAGCGCAAGGGTCCATGCCACTTTCAGCTCTCTCCAGCGCCAGCATTGATGATGAAAGGAGGATTTGTGTCAAAGAAAATACACTTGCAGGGCTGAAAGGCACCTTCGCCGAGTCACTTCTCAGCGGATTGAGCACGAAGCGTACGGCGCCGTTCGCTAGAACTGCTGCCAGACCAGCCTCGCTAATCTTGGAAGGACCAACATCTGCGAGATACAACATGTTTGAGCCGAAGATTAACATGTTTAGAGCTGCTGCCAGCAATTGGATGCCAGGGTACTTTTCCTTTCGCGTGGAGCCACAGCACCCAGCAAAGTAACATCCGATGCGTCCAATTGCCTCTCCAGCAGGCAGACTCAGTCCAGCGACACAGAAAAGAAGACCGCTGTCCACCTTGAAGCCCAAAAATGGACAAAGACTTATCCAGCCGGCGGAAAAAAGTATGCCACCTTGGATTGATATGCCCTTGAAGCCTGGGAAGAATCGACGCGACATGCCCTTTGACGCCGGCAAAGGCATGCTTGGTCTCTGCTGTTCCATACACAGACTAGTCGAGACTGATAGCGATCGATTCATTATTTTGGCGCCAAGAAGGCCACTTATAGTAGCCCCCAGGCCAATACCAGCCAAGCTAGACAGTTCCTTCTGCGGAAGCGTCTGAATATTCGCCCATTCGTACAGAGAAGCCGACAATACCTCAGCAGATGCTATTGCGGCCCCTAGCAGCAAGCTGTAGGCAGAGACCTGACTAGTCTCTTGCCCAATCTTGAAAACAAAGTGTGCCGGGCTAACAGGCTGAAAGGAGACAAATCCCTGCCCGGCGAACAACTTATAGGCAATGTACGTGACAAAGCACGTATAAAATGCCAGTGTAGAGAAGAGTGCCAAGCCCAAATCGGTCACCAAGGCTGGTCGGGATAGCTCCCTCAGCAGGTAGATTGATGGCAGGGTTCGAAATAGCAGGATCGCGGCGGCATTAGTGGTTGTGATGCGGGCGAAGAGCTTCGGGTGGCTATTGTGCAGTCCTGACCCACGGATGAAAGCTCGGGAACTGGAAAGCAGTTCCGTGATGAGACCGGCACCAATCAAATAAGCGACCCTCAAGTCTGCGTTTTTGAACAAGGCAAGGCTCACCGATGAAAGTGACAAGATGTGGTGGACCAAGTAGAAATGCGTGTCGCCAAGGAAAGGCAGCTCCGCTGTCCACAGCACATACCTTGTTCCGATGCAAATCTTGGAGTCCATGGTCAAGGACATCGTCGAAAAACCATCCAGGCTTGCAGGAGTCGAGACGAATGCTCGAGTACAGAATGGAGCCGAAATCAGGGTCAACAGGGTGCCAATCATGAATACGAGCAGTCCTAGCGTCTTGTGTGTGCCGAGCCGTTCGAGTCGAGTGCAATAGAAGTCTCGGAAAACATAACCCATAAATCGATGAAGTGCGTAAAGGAGAGCATAGTATGCAAGCAAGCCTGCAACAAGCATTTGAGTAGCTTGAGAGTGTACAGCTCCAAGAAAAGACATGTTGACATGACATGACGCCTTGACAACCGCAACGAGAGAGTGGTGTCCAACTTCTATTCAGCATCAAGAACTACATTCAAGACTACAAGCAAGCACGAATAACAGGTCCTATATATGTAATCGCTGCTCACCTGATACGCACCGCGGGCAATCCATTATGCTAAAATCGTTCTCTCAAAGCACACAATGGGTAAGTCGGTTGGATTCAGCCCAGCTCCCATGGTCAGCGGGCGCGCCTCCACACGAACAAGAGATCGTCAATGAAAGCCCGCAAGCCCGCACAAACAACCCGCTCGCGTGCGAATGAAAATAAAAGACTCGTCTAAACAGCCACTGACATGGCCACCAAGGGGATGCCCTCATTGGTGCGCTCGAGCACGCCTCTGGCCCCGCCGCCTCTGGGCCTCGACCTGGCACCTGGACTCTTTGGCTGGCTTTATTGAGGCTTGCAACGCACCAGCTGGCAATCCTGTTACACGCGGGTAGATAGATTACCCTTTTTTAATACATAAAACGTACAAGAACATGGATTGGAGTAAAAGAGTCACTCCAGAACCACGAGTAGGATTGTGGTTGGCTGCTGGAACCGACACGCACGCGGTCTGAGTCTGCTGGCACAATGACTCCAACCAACCAGACTGTCGCGGTGAGGCTCCAGGCAGCTGCATACACCAATGTGCTGGCATGTGTTTCTCTCTGGAGTCGTTTTGGCAATTTACGATCCATACCTGCATGCGGATGCAGGCAGCATTAGCGTGTGACAGAGCTCCGAAGATTCCTTGATGCAGCTCGAGCGCCCGCTGCAGCACCCACTTCGCGGCGCTAGCGACGGACGCCCGCATTGTCCCCAAAGAACTTTCATTGATTTTGGACATGTCAATAAACGTGTCTAAGGTCTCCAGAGTACATGGCCGCTCCATGAACGGAGTGGCGAGGCTCCGGCCAAGCTACGGAGTGGTGTGCAGCAGTAATTTCCCCGACGCAACTGTCCAATGCAATGTGCTACGTGACAATTAGAAAAATCATGACAATATGGCGTGCATCGATATTAATGAGTTAATATTGGCTACGATGATGTCCAACGTATACTCTATGACGGATGGAAGGCTTGTCGTCGCTCCATGACCCATCACAAATCCTCAACACAACATCCTGTGCGACTATGCGGTTTTGCTTTTGACGCGGGCCACGACAATGACGGCTCGTAAGACACCGGTGCTGTCGGCCCAGTTAAACATCCGCTTTGCCACACCCATACCCCCCATTGATATCCCGTAAGGCTTCAGTGACCGTTGCTGTCTCTCAATGTGTGCCACGAGCCCGCTGAACACAGCCGACGTTACATCCTGAATTTTGACCGTACCCTTGTCATATCCTGCGTCCACAAGCTGCTCCGCGTACTGCTCCTCCGTCATGAAAGCATTGAACGGACAGCCCGCAAGCCGACCAACCAGCTTCGTCGCCAGACGAGCCGAGAAGAAGGCCTTGTCATTGAGCACGAGATCAAACGCCATAAAGTTGGCCTTGAGCTCGCGCGCCGCATAGAGCAGCAGCGGCACCCGCGACGGTGCAAAGTGGTACATGCAGTCCAGGGCCAGCAGCCAGCGATCGTGGTTCGCCTCGTCCGCGATGCCGTCGACGAGCGCCCGGACGGGCCGCGCCCACGACTCGGGCCGTGCCGCATCGGCGCCGAAGAGACGGAACGACTCGGGCCCCAGCCGGACGCCGTGGCGGTTGGCGCTGGCAATCTCACGCTCGACGCGCTGGTACGCGAGCTGCAGCTGCGCCTGGTTCAGCGTCAGCCCGACGTAGCGGAAGCTCTGCCAGGCGGGCGCGTCGAGGGTGCGCGCCATCTCCACGGTCTGGTCGCCGCAGCCGAAGCCCACGTCGAGAATGGCGATGCCGCGGCGGCGACGGAGCTCCTTTTCGGCGACGGGGTCGCCGCTGAGCAGGTCGGCGGCGCGTAGGACTTCTCGCAGCAGCGCGGCGCAAGCCTGGTCAAGATGCTGAATCTTTTCACCGCGCGGTGTTCGCCTAGCCAGGAGTTGTAAGCACAAACACATGATGGCTGCAAAAACCAAAGTCAGGCTGTCACCCACCAATATCCCATGTTCATCCACATGGGCTGAATAGGCACACGAACGTTCAGCTTCCAATGAGAGAGGTCGTAGACATCGTTGCGCAGTATTGACAGGACGCGGGTAAACAGGATCAGCAGAATCGTGGCCAGACAGCCAGCGGCCGCGCCGGAGAGAAAGTCATCGGACACTCGATCGCCGAGAAATTGTTTGCGCCATTCATAAAGTTGGTCCATTCTTGGCCACCAAGTTCGAGATGGATAACTCGGCATGGATGAAAGATGGCGGCCTGGCGTTTTGGTGCCGATCATGGAACAGTGCCACTGAAAACTAGCGCGCCACAGTGGCTGCAAATTGGGTTGGGACCAACACAGTTGTATACACAACAAGTCTCAACAGCTCACTAAAAACGCACGAACGAAGACTTTGAAAGAATTATACAAATAAGTTTCATGGGCTAAAATGCCAAAATCTATATGAGAATGCTCCTATATGCCGTATCTACTCTTGTATGCTCCCGCGTATTCATGTATCATATGCCAGCCGGCCAAGCAGAACAAAAACAATTATGCAATTGCGTCGAAATATGCGTCAACTCTCTACGCAGTGGTAGCGTACCGACTCTTCTTTCGGATTTGCTTGCCGTAGCGGAAGAAGAGAAAAGGAAAAGGCATCATCGCTAGCAGCAGGAATGCCAGAAGTGTGGACGCCCATTGGAAGCCGAGCTTGTGGTACATTTGATTTCCGAAAAGAGGGAAGGCAGTTGCAAATAAGCAGCGAACAAAGGCGTTGGCAGCCAGAGCACTGGCGGCGTACGTAGGATACGCATCAACCAAAAAGGTGAAGATGCCGGTATACACCAGGACGATGCTGCTCAGAAGTTAGTTTTTTGCAGTTTACAAGTGTCTGGAGTAATGAGACATACCCAGCTCCAAAGATTGCTTCGCCAATCATCGGTGCAATCCAATGAATATGCGGATACGACGTCCACGCAAAGATGAAGACACCCACTGGTGCCAGCACCGCGCCCGCCACCGCTGGCGGCAGACGGAACTCGGGCTCAGCCTTGCCCTTGACGCCCGTCTCCTGCTCAAGCTTGGCCACGAGACCCATGCGATAGCGGTGCCACAGAGGGTCCGTCGCGCTCGCAATGAACATGCCGACGCAGATGGGGATAAAGGCCATGCCAATCTGCCACAGATTGAAGCCGTAGTTGGTGGAAAACACGAGCGCAAAGGCACCGAAGAAGAGGTACAGGATGCCGAGCAGCATCGCAGACAGCAGACAGAGGTTGAGGCACATGGGTTCAAACACGAGCAGCTGCATGGGCCGTAGCAGCGAGATGCCAATGGCGCGGACGACCGACTTTTGCGTCTTCTCCGTCGGCGCCAGCCAGCGGTCGTCGCCGGTGCTCTTGCGCAGGCCGCGGGCCTTGTTCCGGAGCAGGATCGGGTGGTACGTCTCGGGCACGAACAGGACGACGACGACGAGCAGCACGCCCGTCCAGATGAGAAAGATGTAGTACGTCCAGCGCCAGTGGACGTTGTAGTTGATGAAGCCGCCAATCAGCGGGCCGGCCGTCGGGCCGAGGAACGGCGCCAGCGAGAAGAGCACCATGGGCGCCTGCAGCTCGTGCCGCTGGAACAGGTCGCCGACGGTGCCGCCCGAGACGGCGAGGAAGGCGCTGCCCGAGAAGCCGCCGAAGAAGCGCGACACGAGAATGGTCTGGATGTTGGTGCCAAAGGCGCCAGGGAACAGAAACGCCACAAACACGACCCAGGCCACCAGGTAGATGGGCCGGCGGCCGTAAAACTCGCTCAGAGGACCAAACAGCATGGGCCCAAAGGCGATGCCGAGCACGAAGAGGGAAAGGCCGAGGACGGAGACGATGCGCGAGTTGCCGAATTCGGCCTCCATCTGCTCGTATGTGGACGTGTAGCCGGAGCTGATGTTGGTGCTGCAGATATTGTGTCAGTATTGCGGTAGAGTACGCGTCATGGTCCGCCCGCCATGCTAAACTTACACTGTGAAACTCCCCGCGCAAAGGATAGAGACAATGACCCATTTCTTGACCTTTTTGAAGCTCCAGGGACACAGGGGATCGTTGGCGCCGTCGTCCCACCCTACTTCGTAGGGATCCTTTTCCTGCGAGTACGACGGGGCGACTCGCGACCGCTTGGGCTGATCCTCGTCGATGCCGTAGCCATTGTGAGACCGGATCCTGCCGAGGGACTCTGTCGACTGCTGCGTCGACTGCGACACGCTATTTGTCAATACCTCATCGCCGCCGCTGTGGTGGTGCTGGGGATCGGGGCCGGTGGCGGCGCCGTCCGCCGCCGGTGGCTGCTGCTTTTCAATGTCGACGCTCATTTGTACGTCTTGGCTGAACTGGTGCTGAGGTTATCGAGCCAAAAAGCAGAGACGTCGTGTCGAGTATTTATTGGCAAGAGAATTGAGAATACTCTATCTCCGAACTGCCATCGGTTTTTAGAGCACCCCTTGGGAATGAAGTGGAGGATTTCTTCCGTTGAGGACGTCACTGAAAAAGCTGCCAAGGCAAGAGAACACTAGTCGGCCGAACGGGAATAACGGGCAAAAAGGCGACTTTTTGAAGGTTCCGAGTCTCGCGCGCAAGTCTGTCGCCAGTCTGGGAACTGTCTCTCTGAAGACGCCGCAATGAGTGATCAATCTATAAAGAGGTGAGAGGGAGAAAGACGACAAAAGAAGCACGATGTTTAGAAAAGAAGAAAAGGTCTGCACCTCTGCAGTTCCGACATCTTGTTCAAGTTGAGCTCTGATGCGGGCCGAATCTCTTTAGTGGCCACAAGTGCTGTCGCTCGGCACTACACCCTAAGCGCGAGATGACGCCCCATTTCAAATCAAAAATTGGTCCGCTGCTCCATAAAGCTGACGGCATGACCCAATGAGATGGCTACGGGAGCTCAACTTTCGATTCGGTGCTGTCAAATGGGTCCTCGTTCCTATGTCGAGTTTTGACGTTCGGCCCGAGTGTTGATCTTGGTAAGCATCACAGCCGAGCTCACACTTGGTACTGCAGTACTGCTTGGTCTGCAGTGATCGGAAATGGCGTGCATTAGGACAAGAAAGAATAGATGAGCCCTTGTGCCCCTTGATTTTTTTTTTTTTTTTTGAGATTCTCGGATTCTACGGTCGGACATAACTACATATGTCATCATGGGAAATGGCTTAGACAATCTGCCCGGAGTGGTACGCCGGAAGGAAAAAGCCAATTGCTGATAGACGTGGCTAAAAAAAAGCTGCCTCATGACTGAATGGCCGAGTCGCAAAGTCTACGGGCAGTACAACATTGCCTCTTCTCGTGTCTCTTGCCAATGAGTATGTCCATCCCGCTGGGCATGGGCTGCTGCGTTCTGTGGAAGGAAGGCGGCGCTGCACAATTGCATACCGGAGCTGCCCAAAGCTAGACCATGACGACAGACAGCTAGGCAAAGCCGGCCCGGAGCCGTCGTCAAAGCTTCACCGCCGCTCCAGCGAGTTGCGGTTGCCGCATCCCATCACATCAAAATTTTCTGCTGTTCCTCATTTCAGCAGTTTAATCAAGATTCTCAAGACCCTAATGGGCTCAATTTAATAAGTCAAAGGACCAAGCTGCGCAATATACCATTCTAGATGTCTTGCTCACTATGTAGGTGTCTCCCAACTTGGGTCTAAGCTACCCTTTCCTCATACGCTGTTCTATATGCCGTTCCAACCGTCTATATCGTACCTCAAGAGTATATGCTATATGATATGCCAAAAAACTTCATTCGCTTGTATCCAAAAAATGTATTTACTGTCCGCCATATGTACACTTCGACAGGCTGGGTAACACGCTCCAATCATACAACCCTGCTGATCTGTGCCAATGCTCATGCCTAGTAGTACTCTGGCAGGCCGTTCTTTGCAAAGTCCGGCACGTCCGAATCGCAGTTAAAATCGCGCGAGTACGCCTTCTCCGGAAGAATACCGGCCTTGAGGCCGGCCTCGTAGGACCACTGTGGCGCGCTCTCCGTCTTCCATGTCCAGTACCACCAGCCCCAGCCCTTTTCGAAGCTGTGCATCTGAGCCTCAGCAAACATTTTGAGAAACTGTTTGTAGTCGGAACTCCATTTGCTGGGATCCGAATTGGCTTGGGCGCAGGAGCACTGCTTGTTCTTCGTCGGGCATCTCGGCGTTAGGATAGATGTCTTGGGGTCTCCCGTGTCCAGCGTGCCTTCCCATCGATTGCCCCAACCGACATTCGTGAGGTGTTTGGCGCAATCGGTGTCGGCTTGAGACCACTCTGCGAATAATGTCGGGCCATAACCCGTGCTGGTGTCCATGCTCTGTTGTGTCTGCTTGGTCCATCCGTCGCAGGCATATTGAACTTTCTTTTGATGTGAAAAGTCAATTTGATTCTCGTTGAAAATGACATATTGGTGAACGTCGAGCGCCATGTCGTCATATCCAGTCATCTTGCCCTGCCAGTTTTCGAGGCCCATGAAGCCGTCGCCGAATACCACAATGCCTCCGACACCATTCTTGCGTACCAACTTGTAAAGATTCTCTGTCCAACTAATCACCTTCGAGGCATCCAGCAAGACCATCCGGGGTTCATTGGCTAGTCCATAGTGACTGATAATATTCTTGTAGCGATCTTGGCCAAAGAATTTGGAGAGCCGATCGTGGACATCCACCGACCGCTGGGCGTTCGTGTCGCCATCTGTGCCATTCAGCCACCCAATGGTTCCCCAGCGTCCACTGTGGTTCCATCCGTTTTGGCTGCCGGGTAGCCCGTGGAGATCGAGGTTGATACGCAAACCATACTTTCGTGCCCATTCAATACCGCGCAGCAAGTATCGCCAAGACGTACGAAACAGGTATGGATCTCCGTCATACGTGGTGATAGCCCAGTATGAGAACGGAATGCGCACATGGTCCAAGCCTGCGGCGGCGATCGCTTTGAACGTATCCTCAGTGACAAATGTCGAGTAGTGCTTCTCCAGTGACGACGCTGCTGAGTCGCCCAAATGCGTCACGAGCGTCCACTCGTCAATGATGCCCATGCTGAGTGGGTAGTCGAACAATGAGGGCGTGATCCAGGGTTCTAGCGACAGCCATCCTCCCAAGTTCACGCCGCGCGCGGGTAGATCAGTGTACTTTCCCCACGCCTTGTTTAGTGCTGGCACCTTGCCGTTTGCCTGTGCCGAGTCATCCCACTTCGAGTATAACCCCATTACTGGTAGGTCGCCAACCATCTCGTCGGTGAAAGTGACGTTGAAATCGGTAGTCGAGGCCCATGTCCATGGATCGAGATATGTGTTGCGCCATTTTTCCGGTATCGAGTTTCGATCTTGCCCGCTCAGCGAAGACGAGGATGAAGTGTTGTTGCCTCCGCCTCCAGCTCCTCCTTTCTTCTTCTGGCTCACCGCCACAGCGACGGCGATGATGATAACTAACAAGACGAGGCTGATGCCCCCAATAATCCACCACTTTTTCTTCTTGGACCATTTCTTCTTTGGTTGCGGCAAAAGTTCGTCCTTCTCGTAAGATTCGTCGCTCCATCCGCGATTATGCCCTCGTGCGCGGCCTTCTTCCATGATGGCGCCACTGACTACTCGCTTCTTCTTCTTCTTTTCCTTGCGCCGTTTTTCCTTTTCGTACGCTCGTTCCGCTTCTTGGTCGTATTCATCTTCATAACGGTGGTGCGATACGCGCCGCCGGTCGGGCTTTCGACTTTTGCGTTTGGCGTATTCCTTGTCCAACTGATTCAGAGCACCAGCAGAAAGCTTTTGTGAGCTCTTCGTGCTCCGCGAGTGTCTCGTTTCGCCTGTTTCTCTCGATTCCCTCGTCTCCCTCGTCTCACGACTTTCCCTCGTGCCATCTGATGCTGTGCCGGGTCGTTTGGTGTGCGATCTCTTCTTGCGCTCGTGATTCCGTCGAGACTGATCTCCGCTCCGTGGCCGCTGCCGCCTCGCGTCTCGGGGCGATTCCCTTGACGGCATAGTTCTCTGGACCAGTTTTGTGCTGATCTGTTGACTGGAATGCCGGAGAAGGGGAAGCGCAGAGCCGCAGGCTATCTGTGGAACATCAAATTCATTGGGGGAACAGAGATGTCTTGGGTAGCCGCGTCATTGCCCAGCCCTCAATTATTTCCACGTGGGCCAGCTCGTATGATGGCTGCCGCTCTGCCGGTGTGTAGCATAATTCTTGGCTGGTTGGTGCTGTCACGTTGGCCGAGCAACCACGCAGTCACAGCCACACCAGCACCAGCCTCGTTTTCGGCTGCACTAGCCACTTTTGTTTCCCCAGAAGAAAGCGGCACAAGAGCTGCGCCGACCCGCTCTTTTCGGCTCTCCATGCAGGCACTTGACCCATTTCGTCAACCCCGCGAGAGGCCGCAGCAAGCCGAGTCTCATCCGCCCTGTCGTCGTCTTCGTCGACAAAACCGCCCGTTGCGGTCGTCGTGATACATTTTTTCCCACCGCACTCCACGCCTACTCCGGTTTCTTTTGCAGGCGCGCGAGAAGCATCGCTCGACATCACCATGAAACGTCAAGTTGCTCGTCAATTTCGCAGGGCCCTGCAGACGCCCCGTCTGCCTGTCGCCGCCCTCCCTCTGCACGCGTCTCGCTGCTACTCTACACACCCCCCCAACGCCAAGCTCAACCTGCCTATCGAATATGGTTCTACCCCCTTATTAGCGCATAGTGCTGATGCTGTTCAAAAGAACCTCGAGATTCCTGCCGAGGTCCGCAACGGCGCAACAAAGAAGCTGAATCTCTTCCAGGCCGTCAACGATGCCCTTGGCACTGCTCTCGCGGAGGATGAGTCGGTGGTAGTCTTTGGCGAGGATGTAGCCTTTGGCGGTGTGTTCCGATGCACAATGAAATTGGCCGAAACACATGGTGCCGAGCGCGTCTTCAACACGCCTCTGTCAGAGCAGGGTATCCTGGGGTTCGGTATTGGCCTTGCCGCAGAGGGCATGCGCCCAGTTGCCGAGATTCAGTTTGCCGATTATGTCTACCCAGCCTTTGATCAAATCGTCAACGAAGCCGCCAAAATGCGGTTCCGTGACGGTACGAACGGCCGCGGCGCGGGTGGCTTAACAGTGCGCATGCCGTGCGGCGGTGTCGGCCACGGTGCTCTCTATCACTCGCAGTCTCCGGAAAGCCTGTTTACACACGTTCCTGGTATCCGCGTCATCATGCCAAGATCTCCAATCCAGGCCAAAGGCCTCCTACTATCCGCCATTCGCAGCAACGACCCGTGCATCTTTATGGAGCCCAAGATCCTCTACCGTGCTGCCGTGGAGCAGGTCCCCGTCGCCTCCTACGAGCTGCCGCTTTCCAAGGCCGAGGTGCTCAAGGAGGGAAGCAATGTCACGGTTGTCTCTTACGGTCAACCCCTTTACTACTGCATCGAGGCCATCCGCCAGCTGGAGGCCCAGCGCCCCGACGTGTCCATTGAACTCATTGATCTGCGCACTGTTCACCCCTTTGACAGAGAGACCGTCTTTGAGAGTGTCAAGAAGACTGGGAGAGTCATGATTGTGCACGAGGCCTACACAACGGCTAGTGTTGCCTCTGAAGTAGCAGCGGCCATCCAAGAAAACCCCGAGACCTTCAATAGACTGGAGGCGCCGGTCCGCCGCGTAGCCGGTTGGGATATTCACAACTCGCTGGCCTTTGAGAGATTCCATCTCCCTGACATTACGAGTAAGTTTCGCCGAGTACCTGGAGCAGAGTGCAAACACAGAGGACTAACCTGTCTGCTAGGAGTATATGACAATATTAAGCGCTTGTTGGACTACTAGAAAATGAGCCATGTCTTTTTTTTTTTAGCGAGAATCGGTGGCATTTGTAGAAACGTGAAATCTATCACGTCGGAAAATATAGAACATGCTCAGGCGCAACAAAAATAAGAAATTAGAACAATAGTTTCCACACCGATTTTCTCCTTTAATTTATTCTACGTAGACTGAAACTGTCGAACGCTTGTCTGCTTATCACCAAGTCGCCCCTCTCGCCTTGTTTTGCTGCTCGACTGCTGTGCCCCGCCCGTGTCACGCAGCCTCCACAGGTTACGCCATCTACAAGCTCTCGACTTGCCGCCACGGAATAGACCTTCAGCACGAGAGTAACCGAAATCTTTGTGGCTAGCGGCATAATTGATCTCGACAATGTCGCAGCTCGAGACTGTGGCCTCTTTCATCGAGGGAGCTCCCCCCGGCGAGGTAAGAGGCTAGCTACCCCTCCTCAGGACCAATTGCGCGAATCTCCTGAAGCTAACCTCTGCCTTTCGCAACAGCTCGCCGATGTCGTTGCCGGTGCGCCTGCAGCCCATACTACGCTTCGATAGCCTTGCGAATACCCCAAACTGACGAATCCTTTGATGTGCAGATATCAAGACTCTTACGGCATCGTCCCCGAATCTCCTGTCGCAGCTCGGACCAGCATTCCAAAAGTACAATGAGGAGCAGCTGATTACTGTGAAGCTGCCGGGAAGCAGCGAGTCTGTAGGTAAAACCATGCACCATGTGACGCTCGGCTCTGCTAACACCTCGCTCAACAGGTGCTTGTCAGCGAACACAACGGCCTGGGCGACGGCCGATACTACGACGTCGAGAGCTCTTCCAGCTTCGAATTTGATCATGCAACACAGGTTAGCTGTCAAGACGAGTTTCCAGATGTTATACATGCTGATTTGTATTTCGCAGAAAGCCAGCGCTGTACAGAGCTATACTATCGAGGGCGCACAAGCCGATTTAACGTATGCAGGCCTCGAAGACCACGATGCGACGGATACTAAACAATTGAGACAGAAAGTCGGCGTTGAAAAGCCTAAGCACGTACATTTCGGAACATTTTCCCAATGCTGCCTATGGCGTCTACCCAATCGAGTCGGACTCTAAGATTGCCATAATCATTGTGGCCAACAAATACAGCCCCAACAACTTCTGGTAAATATCTGGTCGCACGGTCTACTTTCGCGCACGAACTGACAAACTGGGAATCAGGAACGGCCGTTGGAGATCTGTTTACACATTCGACCCTTCGTCTGGCTCGCTAGAAGGAACCATCAAGGTCGACGTCCACTACTACGAAGACGGCAACGTACGCCTGCAGACCAAGAAGCCCGTCTCTGTGTCGGTCGCGTCGAGTACCGGTGCCGGAATCGCCAAGGAGATTTCATCGACGGAGAGAAAGTATCAAGAAGAGCTCAACAAGGGCTTCGTCAGCCTGAGCGAGGGTGCGTTCAAGGGACTGCGCAGGCAGCTACCTGTCACCCGCCAAAAGATCGAATGGGACAAGGTCACTGGCTACAGACTCGGCCAGGACATTGGCGGCGGTTCATCAAAGCGATAGGCTCTGCGCGACGGGTGAGGATTCATGGCCTACCATGTCACGGGAAATGCCAAGCGCAAGTTTAAGTAGCACTAGCCAGAGCTAACCTGTCAGCTGTCATACATAGAAATTCAAGCAGTTTAGTTGCATTTCAAAGGAATGATCGGAACTTGGGAAAAGTCAATGTTCTTAAGCCGCTCGACGATGGATGTAGGAAGGATCGCGCGGCACGCGGAAGCGAGTTGCATACATAGGACTCCACTCAAGTATACCGCCTGGAAGGGCCGGAGAATGTATCTGCAGGATGGCTGACATGTGGGTTAATATATGCAGAGCGGTGAGATGCCGTTGACAAGTCCGCGGATGACGGGCACCGCAGGTAAAGGCAGCAAGACTGGTTGATTGGGACTGGCCACCGAGGTAGACTGTCGACTGCTGTTGCCGAGCTTGGCTCCCGTGTGATCGGAATCGGGAAAGAAACCGCCGGCCGGCTTCAGTGGGAGCCCTGCGCGAATGCGGGGAGCAGATTTGGGCCGGGTAGCAGCACGGGAGGCGGCCTTGAAGCCAGGAGGCGCGTGTCGAGAATTGAACACGTTGAAGGACACAAGGACATGTGACGGCGCGTCACTGCCTACGTAATGCATTTCAGCTTTCCCCGGATTATCGCGGTTGCTCCAAGTTGAGAAATGGCCCAAAAGTGATTGCTAGGGCGCGAGTGGTGAGGAACCGGCGCATCAGCAGAGGTCCGTTCCTCGAGAAGCCGCTGTGGTGATGTGGCTTCAGCGGAAAGCCGGGACGCCACGGGGCAAGTACTGCGTGCTGCTGCGCTGTCGGAGCACTGAAAGGTCGTGCTGCATGCAGCGTGTGGTCCCCGAGTTTACAGGGCCTTGAGCACCAAGTAACTGTGCTACCCGTGCCTGAGGTTACAGAGCAGAAGCTTCCCAGCGACGAGGTCTCGGCACACTGACGAATAGGAGCCAGCAGACGGTAATTTGCGACGTTACCATTGGCTGCCGTGCGCCAGCCAGGACACTGTGGACCGCTGGCCACTTTGGTTTTTTAATTGCATTTGTGGAATGGCGCGCTGTCTGTTGGGGAAGACTTTCGGGGACGGGGGGCCTGTGTGCCTGTGGCGTGGCCTTTCGGGCGGGCCTGGCAGGGCACCGAGTGCGCTGTCCGGCCCTGCGATTCGGAACTGACAGACCCTTTTTCCAAGAGGCCCGTCCTACGCAGCGCATGTGCTGACCTTCCTGCTGATCTGACTTCCACCATCTTCTTCATCCCAACCTTTTTCTTCTTCTTCTTTCCCTCCCCCCCAGATTTCAGTCCCGTGTCCATTCCTGCGCTGCCGCCTTTTGCGAAAACGAACTTTTCTCAACGAGCCCACCGACGTCACCGAGATACCCGTCCCATTTCTCCTCGAAACCCACCACCCCTATAGCCAATCTTCCAACACCGTCCTCGACCGAAACCCGCAAAAATGTCCCAAGTCAAGGAGTACACCTTTCAGGATGTTGCCGAGCACAACACCAAGAAGGACTGCTTCCTCGTAGTCCACGACAAGGTCTACGACTGCTCCAAGTTCATTGACGAGCACCCGTAAGTTGACATCCAGTCCGACGTGGCGCAAAAGCGGCTGTCGCAAGACGGCCCCCAAACAAGACTGTGCTGACTGTTGGCCCCGTCTTACCCAGTGGTGGTGAGGAAGTCATTCTTGATGTTGCCGGCCAGGACGCCTCCGAGGCTTTCGAGGATGTTGGCCACTCTGACGAGGCCCGCGAGAGCCTCGACGAGCTTCTCGTCGGCTCCCTGAAGCGCGCGGTACGTACCCAACGCAATTGCGCTCGTCGGCACACGACGACCGACAGCAAATGCGCATCATGATACTGTAGCATGCATGACTGACTTTACTCTTTAGCCTGGCGATCCCGCCCCCAAGGCCGCCCCCGTCGCCAAGACGGCCAACTCTGGCAACGCCGACAGCACCGGCCTCGGCATCGGCCTCTATGGCATTGTCCTCATTGGTGGCGTCCTGGGATACTTTGGCTATCATTACCTCCAGAGCCAACAAGAACAGCAGTCCGCTTAAGCCCCGCAAGGCTTCTGCGATGCGCAGGCTAGTCCCGCTGACGATGGGATATGAAGCAGTCACGCCCACCACGCACAATCTCGCCACGTTGGGATTCGTGTTAGAGATATGAGTTTAAAATTTGGAGTTTGCATACGGTTCAAGCGTTGAACGTAATGGGGTACTCGCGCCATGTTTGCCCAATGCGAACCCGCGCATTGTGTGACTGGTTTTGTTAGAACGGCGCACGCGCAACTGATGCTCCGCCTCCGCGCCCATCTTGCATAGAGCTGAGGTGCAATTTGGAGGAGCATTTCAGATAGATTTTGCGTTTTAGATATCAATGTTTTAATCGATGATGCATGTGGGAATTTCTACACATGCGAAACGAGTCCCTGCAGCAGGCACCAAAGTTTGTAGCTTGTGCACCGTGAAGCGCTTCGTGTTCGGCTCCTGCAAATGCACCAGCCACAGTTTTCCGACGCCACACCCGCCAGCCACGCCTCGCTGACTGCGGTTGGACCAGTTACTTTCTTCCTGCGAGTTCAACGCCAGACAAAGGCTTTGGACTCCTCTGCAACACCACGCATCGCCATTCCCGTCTCTCATCAACCCCAGCTCCGCTCGTCGAAAATCCTCCGTAGCCTGATCTGTCGCCCGCACCAACGAAGTTAGTCTACAGCCCGACGCTGCGGTCCACCCGTCGCCGCCATGTCTTCCTACCTGGAGAAGCAGTCGGGCGCCTTCAAGGCCACGCTCGCATCGGCCGCATCCAAGCTGTCGAACCCGATGAGCGTCAAGGCCGCCTCGCTCGCGCCCCCGTCGCCGTCGCCCTCTGCGGCGTCGGACGGCCTGACGCCGACGCCGACGGCGAAGCGCAAGCGGGACGCGCCGGCCGAGGTCTTCTCGCAGCCGCAGCTGACGGGCTACGGCATGGACGTCAAGTCGCACATGAAGTTTGCCGTCGACTTCCTCAAGGCACGCGGCACGCCCAAGTCGATGAAGGACCTGATCGACCACCTGAGCGTGCGCAACACGTCGGACGAGCACAAGCAGGAGCTGGCCGAGGGCCTGCGCGGCCACCCGCGCGTCGAGTGGAAGCCCGACACGAGCCTGAGCGAGCAGACGTGGCGGACGGGCACGTACAGCTACCGCCCCGTGGTGCCGGGCGTGACGGACGGCACGAGCCTGCTCGCGTTCCTGCAGCGCAAGACGGACGCCTCGAGCCTCGCGGTACGCGACCTCAAGGACGGCTGGCCCGACTGCGAGGAGACGCTGGCCCGGCTGGAGCGCCAGCACAAGATCCTAGTGACGCGCACGAACCGGGAGAACTTTCCGCGCCACGTCTGGCTCGACGACGCCTCGCTGCACCACAGCATCCAGCCCGAGTTCCACGCCATGTGGCGCCGCGTGCAGATCCCGAGCATCGACGACATGCACCGCAAGCTGTCGAGCGTCCAGCTCAAGCCCACGAGCGAGGACCCGCGCAAGGCGGCCGCCGCCGCGGGAAACAAGCCCAAGGTGCAGAAGAAGCGGGCGAGCAAGCGTGGTGGCAAGCAGACCAACATCCACATGACTCACCTTTTGCAAGATTACAGCAATTTGCGACGCTGAGGGGTCTTTTGATTGGTCCGAGGCCGAGGCCATGCGAGAGCAGCGAGTACGTGTGGCTGTTCAAAGATGTTAGGAGAGGCGGGAGGGTGAATGAAGCTGTGACGGAAATTAGAAAAGGTACATCATACGGGCATCACTATTCTGCGAATTATGGGTGATGGGTTGCTTTCTGCACAGGCGTTTTTATTTTTTGTTTCTTTTTTTATCAAGATAGCTGCATCGTACTCGGTGCGTCATCTCAGTTCACTTGGGATTATAAAAGGCCAAGTGAGACGGCAGACACTCGAGAATGGGAATAGCGGGCGTTGGCTTTAGGAGTTTTTGGTACTGCGCTGGCATGACCCCAGATATGGTGAGAAATGGAGGCCATCAGATCGTGAATGGCGACTACATCGTGGAAGGTAATTTGAACAAGAAATTCTTGACTGTTGCTCTCGTCGCGATTTGCCAACATAGTCTCCCCACAGCATGTTTTATTGTAGATGTTTCCTGTCCACTAATGTCTTGCTAGATTTACCGAATAAAGGATGCAATACATGAATCTCTGGACGGTCGAGTGGATAACTATGAAACGCCGTCGCCGCGAGATTGCCAAAGCAAGTAGCCACGACAGGAAATAACAGCATTCTCGTCAAAGAACGGGCGACTTGTACAAGATGCATCTCACGACAAGAGTTCATGGCAGAGTAGACATTCACAAAGTGACATGGAATTCGTCCGTAAGTTCATAAAGTCGCTAGCATCATGAGAAGGTATAAATCTAAAAAGGAAAAACGACTCGTATGGGCTGTAGCATGACCCTCGCCATCTAGAGTAAGCCCCGGCAAGGCCAGAGCCGTGCTTCACAGGACATACTATGCTAAGCATATAAGACAGTAAAAGGTATCTGGCGTGTCTAAACACGTTGGAAGTTCCAAGACCACGCCATCAAGAACAAAAGCAAGATAAAACGGAAACAACGCCGATGCATTCTCGAATCGCTTCGTACGATGTATAATGCTGCCAAAAACAAATATTAAAAAACCGGGTCGTGGACGGTTCTATGAGATAGACGCTTGTGTCCAATGTTGGTCCGTGTCTATCCATCCGTATCATGCTGCAAGGTCGACAGTAACTTGACTCGGTCCCAGCCCGCAAGCTCGTTCTTCTCACGGGCGTTTCCCCAAGTCGCCGCCGTCACCATCCTCACTGCGCAATCTTCTCCTCGTGAATCTTGGCAAACAGGTCGGTAAAGACCTGCGAGTCCTGGAACCCGCCGACCTTGAAGCGGCCGAGGACCGTGACGCACGGCACCGCCTCGATGCCGCGGGCCTCCCGCGCGGCCTCGACCTCGCGGTCCACGCGCCGCGTGGCGTCGTCGTCGGCCAGCTCCAGAAACACGTCGTCCCGCTCGAGCCCGAGGCCCTCGGCGGCCGCCACCTCGGCCAGCACATCCGGGTCGGACACGTCCTTGCCGTGGACGAGGGAGGCGCGCATCAGCAGCTCGACCATGAGCGCCTGGGCGCGGCGCCCGCCGCGGCGCATCGCGAGCGCGACGAGCTTGTGCGCGTCGCGCGTCGGGCCGATGCGGCCGGCGTGGTCAAAGGCCAGGCCGTGCTGGGCGCCCGCGGCGCGGATGCGCTCCAGCAGCGCCCGCAGCTTGCCCTCGTCGTCGGGCACGGCGCTGCGGTAAAAGTCGAGCGTCCGGCAGCTGCTCCGCAGCATGGGCGCAATGTAAAACGGCCGCCAGCTGACCTCGAACTCGACCTCGGGGTGCGCGGCGACGAACCGCGTCATGGCGGCGTCGAGGCTGCGCATCTCAATGTAGCACCACGGGCAGATGAAGTCAATGTAGACCTCGAGCGGGATCAGCATCCGCTGCGCCGACGGCGACTGCAGGAGCATGGTGCGGCCCGCGGTCTCGTGCCAGGGCTTCTTGGGCACGGGAAATGTCGGTCTGCGGCGGGTGACGGGAACGTGTACGGTCGTCATGAGCGCCTTGTGCGGATGACTATTCTTTCAATTTGGATACTCCGCTGAAGGCGGACAGAGGACAAGCCCGGCGCAGACGATGTCTTTGGTGGGATAGGCGCTGCGAGGTTCGAATGCGTCTGATAACGCGCTGGCTAATGTTTCGTCGTTGAGGTGACCCTGCGAGAATATTGTGTGGTGTGCTAATATTAGGCAAATGCCAACTTTTCAATGCAGCAAGCGTCAGGTATGCGCCGTCCGGTCCAAATATCGTATAATATAAGCACGGCAAGTGAATGGCTCGCCTGGGTTGCGCAGAGACGAAACGAGATGAAAGAGTTTAGAGACGGCTGCGAGTCCTTGGACGAGAATCTGCCAATGAGAGAGTGCCGAACACCGGGAAGAGTCGTGAAAATCCGATAGCAGCCTCCCCCGAGTAATATATGGCGTGGTCTTGACGGCCGCAAAAGCGACGGCGCATGTATTAGTGGCGATTGTAGTAGGTATTGCCTGCGCCGTCCCCTTCAACTGCTCGGGCGTGTATAGAGCGCTTTCCGGCTTTCCCACTTTGGAAGTTGATGATGATGAAGAAGGAGGACAGGAAGCGAGTAAGAAAGAAACGAAGCGAGCGCGGCGTAGGAGACTAATTGTATCCTGACGGACAACGTCGAGGGAAAGGGTGGGCCGAATCATGGCGGCCGGGGTGTGGAGGGGGACAGATGAGCACACGCTGCCAAAGACGCACATGGAGGGCTCCATCCGCTGGGTCTCAGCATCACGATGAATAGTAATTGTTAAAGAAAAGGTTCCACATCTATCTTTGACCCTGTTTTTTCTGCCTCAACAGCAAGCTGAGTTGGGCTGGAAACGGTGTCAAGCTAGAAGAGGAGGGGCGTGTGTTCTGGGCTTGCAGCTGGCCATCTTGTTGTCAGAAACCGGCCCCGGCTGTCGACAAAGACTTTATTAGTACACAAAGTTAATATAGCTCTTTGGCCTGCCCGTCGAGCTACGTGATCTCGGTTGCCATGTGTAGCTAGTGACACTAACAAGAAGCGTGCAGCTGCATTGTCAGCCCGGTTACTCTCTGTCCGAGCGAGATGCTGCGCAGAGCGTGCGCCGCTCTTACTCCATCCACGCTACACCAAGTTATTGCACAACAGCTAGTTACTTTGTTTCGCCAGTTGGCGGGGTTTGTCACTTTTTTTTTTGGCGTCTCTAGTCGGGGGCTTTTGCTGGATCTCGCATTCAGACCAATCACTAATCATGGCTTGTGATTGCCTCGCGCGATCCCGTTGAACATCACAACATCTCTCCGTCTTTTTGCTCCATGCACTCGTCTTGTCGACATTGGCAGATGTGTTCTCAATGTCACTACTTTTGTGCGGTCAGCGCCGTTCTCTTCCGGATATGATCATATCCTTCGAGCCGCTGTTCTGCTGTTGTGAAACCCGACCCAAAGATTACTGATCATGTAATCGGAAAATGTTACAGAAGAAAAATTTGGCTTGAAAAAAAGCTTTTGTGACAGGGGGTGGGGGTGAGTGACCGGCAGCAATGTTGACAAAACATTTAAATCCAGAGCGCCAACGCAGCAGCCACACACTCACACTCACGCACACAAAAAACGGCCAGAGACACGGATGGCTGCACATGGACATGTGGCCTGATTTTGTTCTAGACAAGATAGGCGAGTGGCATAAAATGAGAATGAAAATTGGATTGATGGGTTACGAAACCAGGCCAGACGGCGTTGGCCGCTCTCCATGCAGATGCAATTAATAAACAGCGAAAAATTCCCCGACATGCTCGTCCTCTTTGCCTTGGTCGCTCCTGGTGATGCCCCGAATGCTAGCTTCATCAAATTACTCCATCGACACGCCAAAGGTCCCAGCGCAATTTGCTGCTCTGAGCTACAACTTGTCACGTCGCCCGGACGTGGCCGGCGCCGGAGGGCGGGGCTGCCTCGGCCGAGTGTGAGAGAAGGAGAGAGCCAAAGCGGGACAGCTAGATAAGGCGGGTCGGTCTTTTGGTTTTGTCAACGTGTTGCAACAAGATTTACGCACGGTACATCGTAGTGGTCCCCGATGCAGCTTTCGTCAGTGACAGGTTTGGCCCCGTTGAGGGCTGAAAGGGCGAATGCCTCTTGGCCCAAGAAAAAGAGAGACATGGCCGCGGAGGCTCAACGGACAAAAAGAGCAGCGCAGGGCAAGAGCAAGACATCAGCATCGTGGGCCAACACAGAAATGCCGGTTCGCTCTTCTACTTTGTCCCTCGGGCCAGATGCGATCCGTCACAAGCGACGGAAAGGGTCCCTGCCAGTTACGCAACCCTGGTTAGTTCCTGCGAGCGGGTAGGCAAAAGGCTTAGCATTCCTTGGACGCTAGCAAAAAGGCACAATGTCCGGCACTTTATTTGTTCAAACGGTCCTGGAGCTTGAGCTCCGGAGAGGGTAAAGCAGAATAAAGGGAAAAGACGTTGATAAGAGAGACAGCGCTGCCAAGCCCCGCTAAAGACAGAGTCCGGTTAAAGGACCCTGTAGGACCGGCCGCCGGCGCGCCCTGAAAGATGAGATGTGACGCCAGCATGTAAATGATTACTTATACAAAAAGAGCCAGGGTAGGTACGCTTGCCCACCTTGCAGCCAGCCAGGGCATTTCGGCAGCACCCCCTCCCCCTTGTTGGCCCCCCGGCCTTTTCCAGATCTCTGCCCAAACAGGCAACCAGAAAGAGTGCGAGCTGGATATCTGATTTATGTTGCAGGGCACAGGGGGGGGGCCGTGGGCTTGCTTGCGCCGCAAGAAAACGCCACGGCCGACATCCTAGCCGTCGTTGGATGTATTGGCTGTTTTTGCGCAGGGCATTTTGATTTGCAGGAATCCGAGGCCCATTTGGACGTTTTATTTTGATTTTCTCCAATCCTTGGGGCTGGCGGGGGGTCAAAGACGCATCGTCTTGGCGTCCGTCGTTGTTCTAGTTGATTAGTATTAGGAGCAAGTCACCGGCAGCCTGTAGACGCCCAACGGAATAGACACGACGGAGCCAGTATCCCTTCACTAATCTTGCCCCAACGGCACTTGATATTTTGCACACACTTTTTGGTGATTCTTCACAGGGCAGTGGCTAATGGCTTGTCAAGATTGCCCGCAGTATGTCTCATCTGTCTTTGTTATCCAACCCTCGCCGTGGTCTTTCCTCCCACCAGCCGGGTGGCAGCAACGCAATTGCGTAGGTTGAGAAGAGACAAGTGCATCCTGTCACCGGGCGAATTCTGGAACGTCGTTCCTTTTTCCTAGGGCATAAAGATGCGAATCCAACATAATCAATCTTGCACATCACTTTCCATTCTGGCACACGGTCTGATTCAAGGCCCGCCAGATCACTTGGCAATTTGACTTGATTATTCACTTTCTGTTGCCTGCCCGCGCGCTGCTTCCGTCCCACGCAAGTCATTTTTGATAGGTCCAGTTGCGAGACAACGCAGCCAACGCGCAAACCAACCATTCCACTCGGTCAATGCTGTCCGAAGCGGCAAGTCAAACCCGCTCTCAGCTGTGCAAGTCATGACGAGTAAGCTCTTTGTTTTTTGTTCATCTACGTGTTTTTTTTTATACCCAGTTGCCCGCGGGCCGCAGACGCCGCATAGAGACAGCTGACGCAAACCGCCTTGCTGAAGTGGGGGTATCCCAACGATATTGACCGGGGGTGAATATGATTACAATTCATTTATTCCTGGGCAAGTTGTCTTCTTCAGCCAAATACTCACCGCCCGCCTCGCATTCAGCATGATGCCCATTAGATCTGCCGACAAAATCACGCACATTGTACAAGTCCCTGGCATGGACTCTGCGCTCAAAACTTGGCCGTGTCGCTGTCCGCCCATCTCGGCGCCGATCCCCGGCCGACCCCGGTCATTGAGCCCGGCCGAACACGAAAACTCGGTGTGTGCACAAGCGAAGAAAACTCCGCAAACAACACATCGTAAAAACCAATTCATGCAAAGCCCCGCTGCAATGAACAGAGTACCGGGGTCGACAGATTAGCGAGGATGAAGCAAGCAACTTTTTCTTTCCCATCGTGTACAGAGTAAACACGAGCCCTGACCGTCCCGACTCAGCAGACCAGGGCGGCCAATACATGATGCATGTTTATTAATTCAGAGCTACGTCGCATGCGCCGCGCAAGACATGGGTGCAACGGTCATTCCGCACCCTCCCGAACCAGAGATTGCATTATTCACAGAAAACAGATGGAGTATCCAATCACTACGGTATCCATCATGTTTTATTTTTGGTGTTCCGCAATACTCTCCTTCTTGGGCTGTGCAGCTACTATGGCTGCATGATGCAATGTTTGGCTTGCATTGAGGCCCTTTCAGATACCATCTTGCTTTAGTATTTACCTTTTTTTTTTTTTTACTTGTCGCCCTGATTGGAGTCGGATGAGCTTAGCCTTTCTCTTCTAGTCGTCAGTCTCATGGCCCGAGAAGAATCGACATTCTGGAGCAACAGACAAGCTTCGTCTTGATTTTATTTGGCTCATATGTAGTTGCCTCTTTCGGCAGAAAGACTAAAAACACTCGGCTGTGCTCGACACGGTGCGAGAAAGAAACCTGGTCACACTGTACACCTGTATTCTTTTTAGGCAGTGGCTATTTCGATCTTCATGCCCTTGACTGAGTTCCATGGTACGAAGACGGCTCCAATCAATGACAGAGAAGCCATGGCAGTCGCCACGTAGAAACAATTTGTGATGGCAGTATTATATGAGTTGAGCACAATGTGGAACGCCTCGCCCTGGTACGTGCTTCGAATCTGCGTAGCACCAATCTTGACGACGTCGTGGCCCGTAAGGCCGGGAAAGTTGGCTTTGTTTATGCTCTCCATGAGCTTGTTCTGAAAGACATTTTGAGCAACGCAAATGAAGATAGCGCCACCTAGCGTTTGAGAGAAAATGATGATGGCAGTTCCAATAGGTACATCTACAGGCTCAAGCGAAGCCTGGATAGCAACCATAGGCTGCTGCATGCCAAGGCCTACGCCAAAGCCAAGAAGACACTGGTAGCCAATCCAGGCGTTACGGTTAGAATCGACCTCAAGAGTGGTAAGCAAGCCAGCGCCAATAGCCATCAGGACGGCGGAAGCAATCATAAAGGGCGTGTAATAGCCAAGGGCGGTGACGGATCCGCTAGATATCATAGAGAGAATGACAAATCCCAGAATCAGAGGCAGGCTCTTAATGCCCGAGATGACGGCGGAGCTGCCCTGAATCGACTGGAACCAGACGGGAAGATAGTAGACTATGATGAAGAAGGCGGCGCCGAGGCAGGCGGTAAAGGCGGAGCAAGCCCACACAGTTCTAGTCATAAAGATGCGAGGAGGAACGGTCGACCGGTCTTGCTTCCAGATCTGGATACTGATGAAAGCGGTAATAAGGATGGCAAAAACGATATAGAGAGCGATGACACGGCTATTAGACCATTTATAACGGCTACCGCCCCACTGAAGAGCAAGGAGCAAGGAGACAATGCCGGGGATAAAACAGAAGGTGCCCTCGAGGTCAAACGAGACGAGCTGCTGCATATAAGTGGACTGCCTGAGCTGGGTTGAGGACGGGGGAAGATGGAGGAAGGTGATAATGAAGAAGCAGGCGATACCACCAAAGGGAAGATTGATGTAGAAGCACCAACGCCAGGTGAGGTCGTCAGTAAAAGCACCGCCCATGAGGGGACCCGCAACCGAGGCGAGAACATAGACGGCATCGATGAGACCAATATAAATGGGCCGGCGGCGCAGGGGTACGCTGCGACTAATGATGAGGAGAGCGCCAGAGAAGATGCCCGAGGCGCCGAGGCCAGCGATGGCGCGTCCAATGATGAGACCGACCGAGGTTGGGGTGACACCACACACGATAGAGCCGACTTCGAAGATGAAGATGGCACCGAGATAAACCCATTTGATGGAGTAGAAGGTGTAGAGCTTGCCGAAGATGAGCTGGACCGCGCAGGTCGTCAGAAAGTAGGCGGCGCCATACCAGCCAATGTCGTCGACGGCTTTAAACTCATCAGTGATGCGAGGAATGGCGGTGGCGATGATGGTGTCGTCCTGTCGAGTCTCACGTTAGCATTCTCTTCCTACACAAGAGTTCGAATCAACGAAAAAGACCTTACCAGGGCAACGCAGAAAACAGACAAGGCTAGAGCAATGGTGATGAGGCCTAGTTTCCAAGACACAGGATATTCTGCTTCGTTCTCCTCGGAAGTGGACTCGGCATTGACTTCTGCCGTCGCATCTACTGTTGCATCCGCTTCGCCAATTGTACTTTCATGGGCCTGACCGTCCTTGGCGACAGGCTGCTCCTCGGCGACGGGTTGCTTCTCAGAGACATCGAAGCCGTCGTCAGTCACCATGCGTGACTTTGCGTTGTCGTCGACGGCCTTGTGCCGCGAGCCAATCGAGGCAACCTCGGTGGCGGTGTCTGAAGCCGTAACCATTATTTTCGCGATTTTTCCGGACTGTAATTGAACTAATTAGTGTTCTGATCAAGAGGCCTTCCACTAGTGATTCAAATTCTTTATTTACGTCAACTTGTCTCAGTTTGCACAATGTACTCGTTATAGCCCGGGATGTAAGCAGCCAGCTGGCACAGCTATTATTAGTAACGCGTGTGCCGCGAAGTGCGTCTGGTAAAGTAGAAAGTGTATCGACTATACAACTCGGGGGATTAAAGGTGAGCAACACCACTGTGAGATAAAGCAAGGAAGAAAAAAGAAGCAAAGGGAGAGAAGTGAAGTAAGGCGCGTTCAGTAATTAGGCGCATTTTAATACACGGAGGAAAAGGGAGTAGACACAAGGAGAAAAACCTACTCATTTATACTCGTCTACTAGTAGACTGTTAACGAGATAACTGCTAAACAGCGCGACGAGTCTGAAGTACGCAAAATTACCAAGGGCTACTACAGTTAGCGACAGCTTCCTCCGCCAAAACCCCACTGACCAAGCACCGGTAAGGAGTCATAGAAACCCGCCTAAAATGTAGGTAATATTAGGTGGAAAGTTCTCCACACGGAAGAAGAAGTAGACTTCGTAGCTCTACTGGTATACTATATAGGCGCTTTATTACTTGTTAGTATTTAGCTAGCGCTACAAAATACCAGTGAGAAAATGTAGCAAAAAGTACCTCACTGTGCACTTACATTAGGCATACCGAAAGCTGCATTTACGCAAGGTAATAGTCATTACAGACAAGCAATCCCGAAGAAACAACAGAGGTTCTACGACTCCTTGTTTGACTTTACATGACTAAAGCTTGCTGCCGACCTTCTTTGACTCTACGTTAATTGATACCATCGCTAGGAGGCCGCTTCAAGACGGGTAGCATGGCCACACATCTCCTCCAAGGGTAACGCGAAGAGTCAGCCGTGCTTTGGAATCTGTGAGGAATCAGGCAGGCGATAGCTATGAAGCGCGCCATGACGCTTCTCAAGAACAGGCCAGACTTTGTGGTGCAGAGTACATCAGGAACTCAACCCTAGACGCGCAAGTGGCTGATTTGGCATGATGGCTTGGTCTACTTTCGAGACATGCTATTTTTGTTGACCGGCTCTTCTTCCATGAGGTTCGCGAATTGAAAAGAGGACTTGCGAATGCAGCTGTCGCAAGACCAGCACGCCTCCAAAAGGACAAGGGCATTCGAAAGTGTGCAGATGCCGATTGATGCCAACTATATCTGTGCTACAGTACAGGCAGGAGACTACCAAAAACAGTTGCTCTGTATCTTTTTGCATAAGTGGTGCATATTCCTCGCCAACCTATCATGAGACCGAGTCGACTTTGGTCAATTCATCCAAGAGCCTTCACCCACATCTTTCGTAATCGCAAAGACTCTGAAGAGAGTACAGCGGCCCATCAGCATTTCCTGGGCAGGCCTCAACTCTCCGTCTACCGAGTCTACAGTCACAAGTCACATACAGCAAGGATTTTCCCAACTTGAGGCATTACAATCGTGCGAGTTCATATTGAGGGTATAATTTTTGTGAATGAAATTCCAAATAAAAACGCAAGCAAGCGAAAACGGAGCCAGCTGTCTATAACTTTGCAAATAGAAATCAAAATAGCAAACACGAGCACAGATTCGGCTCTACTTCCCCCTTCGATCGTCCCAGCCAAAAAAGCCACGCGGGAGAGGAAAGGGACAGTAAAATATTGACATTCCGCCAAGTGCCATCGACCAAAAAAAGAAGTAAAAAAAAGCCATTTTCACGCCCCAAGTGTCATCAGAGGTTTGCAGGTGGCCTTGTCCACGTAGTCTATTTTCGTTATCGGTAAAACAAAATTGAATGCAAACAAAAGAAAAATGGGATGAATAAAAAAGTGTCGCCCACGCTCTGAAAAGGCGGCAGTAATTAAAAACGGAGTAGCAGCGTATGGTGGTGCCAAGGTTGTTGTTAACGTGGCGTGAAACCAACTTCGTCGTTGTTTGATGCTCGCGTCAACATGACAATACTCGGACTTTGTCAAGTCATGTGTATGCTCGCTCACCCCAAGCTTGCCGAATGAGTGTAGGCACCATGTCGCTGATTAATAAGGTGCACAAGGGGTATCACACTCCAACCAATCTATAGCCTTCCAAATGTTGATGTACAGCAAGTCGTTGCATTTTTTGTGTAGTTTTGTTTTGTCGTTTTTGTAGCACTAATCGTCCCTGATGCTTAAGTCCAGTTGATTCAACTAGGCCATGTGGACTAGCCCAGGTTCAGTGCTTTGAGGTCGTCGCATCTGCTGCGGTGGGTTGTAATACATTTGGTTCATTGCGGCCGCGTTGGGAGGATAGGTGTCGGGATCGGGATAAACGTAGCCGGCGGCAGCATTCTGGGCCGCGGGGGAGTGAATGTGCTGAGAAGGCGATTGCATGTGATGAGAAGGCGATTGCATGTGATGCGACGGCGAGTGCATGTGGTGTGACGGTGATTGGAGGTGCTGCGATGGCGACGGCCAGCCCATGTTGCTCATGTGAGGGCTGCCGCTGTTGCTGCCGTTTGAGCCTTGTTGGTGATGCTCAACGCTCGGCTCGAGAGTAGGAGGTGGAACATAGCTGGTGGGATGCGAGGTTGGACGCATGGCACCGGGGTTGCTGTATCCGCTCGATGTTGATGTCGGGCTGCCGACGCGTAGGTGGGCTGGTAGAGGGCCTCCTTGCTGCAGATACTGAAACTCGGCAGGATGACGGTTCATGCCGCCCAGATCCATACCAGGAGACATAGACATGGCCCGTTGTGCGGGCGAAGGCGTTGTCAAAGGCGAGCCATGACTTGACAGGTGATCGCCGTCGGAACGAGCCTGAATGAGGTTCTTTGAGTTTGCGCTTGCCAAGGCGGCAGCTCGCGCGGCTGCTGCTTGCTCGACAGTGCCAATGTGGTTGCTCTTGTGGCGCGTCAATGTCGTCTTTCGCGTGAATGTCTTTTGACAGTCAGCAAAAGGGCAGACGTAGGGTCGCTGGCCGGAATGGGTTCGTCGATGTCTAGCGAGAGAGCTGCTATCGCCGAATTTCTTGCCACACGTCTCACACTGGTGCGGCTTCTCGCCGGTGTGAACGCGCTTGTGAACGGTAAGGGCAGATCTTTGAATGAACTGTTTCCCACAGACGTCGCAAGCATGCGGCCTGTTTCCAGAGTGGATGCGTTCGTGACGGCTGAGGTCGCTTCGGCGGGCAAAGGCGCTGTCGCAGGTACTGCACTGGTGTGTTTTTTGCTTCTTGCCGTCGTCCATGGGGTTAGGGGGCATGTGCGTCATTCCCATGTTGGGAACAGCGGCCATGTGCTGCATATCGGGAAAGCCTTGCACGTGCATGCCATTGGGCATGGAGCTCGGAATATGCATGGGAGCCTGCATGACGTTCGGCGAGTGGTAGGATCGCGGCATGCTGTGGGCGGAATAGGCCGAATGATCGGAAATATGTGGCGAGTTTGAGCGATCCATGTCGGACTCGGGCTTGCCAAAGGCAAGATGGTGTTGTTGATTCATGAAGTCGTTTGCAAAATGATGCGGATGTTGTACTAGGGTGCCTCCTCTGTTATTCAGCACGTTCGTCAGGTCCATCGCCTGGGGGAGCACAGATAGCATCACAGAGCCCGAACCGTACACAGCAAGAGAGGTGTACGACGGTGGTCGGGCTTGGCCGAGGCTGCGAAGGACGTAGAGCCGCGAGGGATGTGAAAACGCGGGTGTGGCTCCGGTCTGGTTCTTGGCGCGTCGACAGAGGGGATGGTTGTGCTTCGAGATCGACTCAAGGGCGCAGGCCGTTCGTGTCGTCGCAGCCTAAGCAACAGGATCGTGTGTTTTGCAGACGAGATCGATCGTGAAGTTGGCGCACGGGGTCAGGTTCTGCGCTCGGGGGATGCGTTTGTGCGGCGTAGCACGGAGCAGGCGCAGAGGGCACGGGTTGGCTGGTGCCAGGTATTAGAAGCAGGTGATGATGCAGTCGGGGCTGTGGCGGCCGGGAAACAAAAAAAAGGCAGACGTGCTGTAGATAATGAAACTGGGCGATATTGCGTGTCTCAGAGACGAGGCAGCGCAAGCCGGGGGGACCGCGCCTAGGAAGAAATGACGATGATGCGGCGGCAGACAAGTGCAGCCAAGAGAAGACGAGTGTGCGCGATGCAAAATCTTGGTCGGAGCACCCGATGCACGATAGAGGCTGAATCCCGCCGCTAGGGATGCGAAGATGCAGGACCAGCTAGCTTGGAGGCAGGTCGAGGTTTGTATGGCTGGCGATAAGATTTGTCGGGCAGGAATGAATGGACTTGGTGAATGGCCAGCGGTAGGCAGGCAGGCAGGCAAGCAGGGTAGGATAACTACCTAGGTAGGTAGGTTGGTAGGTAAGGTAGGTAGCTTTCTGCCTGCAGGTTGCGGCAGCGGTGCGGACTAGCCGACACGGAGGGTGTCTGATTTTTTTGCGAGTCAGTCGGGGGTGGTCAGCCACGTCGCCACTCGGGTGATGGTGATGCGAGCGAATGAGACACGGAGATTAATAAAAGAAGTAGATGAAAAATGCAGAAACGGGAAAGAAACCGAGGTGCGAGAAGGAGAGAAGAGGAAGAAATTGGTTCGGGAGTTGGTTGGCCTGCTGGAGCAAAGCACAAGACACGGCGAGGATGCCCCTTGGCAGAAAAGGGAAGTGGAAGCGGACGCAAGGGCCGTGGCGGCAGAGAGAGATGTCGGAAGTCTGATCGAAGCCAGCCGGCAGCCGTAATAAGCTTTTTATTAGTTGTTGTTGTTTTTCCTTCTCTTCTGCCTTGTCTTTCTGGATGTGTCTTGCTTCTCACCCTTACCATGTCGGGGCCCTGGACGCGCTTTATGTCAGGCCAGGTAGGGGGGGGAAGGGCTTCGAGATTTGGGCGGTACCTGGAGCTGTTGCGGGTCGGGGGCCTACTGTGGGCGCCGTGGGTGCAGACACCTGCAAATCAGGGTACAAGGTACTAAATTTACAGCGCCGCCCAGCAAACAATGACGGGGTCACCGGTACAGGCGCTGCTGCCAAGGCAAGAGGTCTCACTCGAGAAAAAAGGCAAAGAAGGTACTCGGTAGGCAGAAAGAGTAGGTACGGATACGGAGCATCGAGCACAGAAATAGAATCAAGTGCAGCAAAAAGACAATCAAGGTCCCTTGATTGATTTTCTCTTGCAGCTCCTTCGTGTCTGAACTTGTCTGGCCCCATCGCCCTCCCCCCCTCAAAATAGAACGCAAATGGAATTGCAGCTCGATTTTTGGGGCTGCTTTTTGGGGCTGCTTTGGGGCTTCGTGGGCTTCTCGGTGGCAGCGGGACCTGGGGACGACACGGCGGAGGGGCATGTGCAGGGGTCTCCCAGCGCCGTTTTCTGCTCGCAGAAAACGAACTAAGAACAAGGAGCAAACACGCAGGAGACGAGGCTGGTGGCTGCTTCCGACTTGCAGCACTTGCTGAAGAAGGGCCGCCCCCGCGGCGTCCAAATCACTTGACAGGACAAGACAGCAAACAAGATGAGAATCGATCCGTCCGGAAACAACAACAGCTTTTCTGATTTGATTCCGCTCGCTCGCTCGCTCGCCCGCCTCGCCATGGTCTGGCCCCTCCAACAACAGCGGAAGCCTTCCTCGGCCGAGGGCCATGGGCAAACGCCCGCAGGGCTGCAAACCCAGCCGGCCGCGAAATTGCTGCACATCATGACGGGGCGCCGCAAGCAAATGACGACACAGGGAGGTGAAAACGTAATAAAACAACTCGAAACCACATACCAAATCGAAGTCAGTTTCGTATGATGGGCCGGCTCAAAAGGGTTCTTCAAGTCCCTGGCATCAGGAGATGCTAGGCTTGTGCGCTTTCGGGCTCGAATCTATTTCAAATCGTCCGGGGCGATCGATCCCTGGCAGGCAGCAGAGATTCTTGCGCTCGTGATTTCTAATTGTTGGCCGTCTTTGCGGAGCAGTCGTAGCAAGTAGTTTGTATAATTCCGTCCTTTGTCTTGGGTCCAGTCTGGGTCTTTCGGCCTGTTCCGCGTGGCCAAGGGTCAGTACACGCGGGTGGGAGAGTGCCGCGTCTGGGTGGTTAGTACTCACCGTTGGGCTGAGTCTGGTGCAGGTTGTGGAAGAAATCAAATGCAAAGTATACGGTAAACGCAGGATATTCTTTTCGACAAAATTCAACAATCAAGCAGCATCTCTCTCGTCTCGCAGGGGCGGGAAGACTAGCTTGTTATAAGGCATCGGCACTCGACTTAAAGCCTTCATGGCAAGGCACAATGTCCAAACTACAACGAGGATAGCGTCTCTGCAAGGGTGCCATAGAAGATGCATGCACCAAGAAACTGTTCACTAGATCCCTCTTTGCGCCCCTCCCAGGGTATTTGCACGTATATGCGTCAATGCTCTCTGGTGCCGGGCCAAAGACGAGGCCAGGTCAAGCAGCGCTTGTACAGAATGACCTGTCTGATGCATGTACGTCCTATCACTCATAACAACGCCGACTGACTCCCTGATGCCAACTAGTCAGATCAGTCTACGAGCTTGATTCGAGATGCTTGCCAAGAGCTGAGGTGCACGACGAGCAGTACCTGCCATTCCGTGCCAAACACGAGCGTCACCACAAGTAGACGCTGTCCCAGCATCGCCCGTTGTCTCTCCTCTCTTTCGCCTCCCACTCCACTCAGACTTGGCCACCGGACAAAAAGGCGTTTGTTGTGGCTTGACTGGCAACTGGGGACAAAGGTGCCGTTGAACCTGTCATGTCATGTCAAGATCTGTCGGTTTCTTTGCGGCAGTACCGCTTTCTGCAGGTATCTTTACTCGAGGTTGAGAGTGACCGCGCTAAGGAATGGAGACAGTGCCCTGGGCTTGCACCGAATGGAACCCGCTAGCTCTGACTATCAGGCATGCCAGGGGCCGCCACCGCCGCCCGCAGCCCCACTGCTAGGCAAGCGGTGCGCCCCGGTTGTCCAGCACCAGCTAGCCTTCTAATACAGTGGTTGAGTGGCAAGTGGCCCCGGGGCCCTGTGGACACAGGCAAATGGTCAAGCTTCCTCAAGGCCTCATCGGGCTTCTCGGTCTCTGGACCGTCGTCACCTTGACACCGTCTGAAGTGTCGTTGTTGCGTTGTTGCGTTGTTGCGTTGCAGCCATTCTCTAGGCACCTGGGTAGGTAGCTACCTACCTAATAAGTGCTCTCCAGCGCTACCACCCGCTCTCACCGGTCTGCCACCCGCTCAGGTTTTCTAGCGCTGGCAGCGTGGGATCGGGGATCAGGGACTCATCACCATCTACAAGACCTTTCCCGCCGTCCTGTTCGAGGGCAATAGAACCGGCAATTGATATCAATACGCGGCTTTACTTGCGCCCCGGGCTGGGCCACTGGTAAGCAACCAATTTGATCGTTGCCCGTCCAAGTTAGACGCGCTGATCATCAGCGCTGGGCAGGCAGCTCGTCATGCTTGGAACGTATGCCCAATCGAGCAAGGTAACCCACTCGAGCCCTGTGCCCACCAAAATGGGTTCCTGCCAGCCCACACGCACCAGGTGACTGCTGCGTCGCGGCCACTGCCTTCGGACCGCCCAGCGATCCCCAGCTCCATCAACATCCACAAGCGCAGTTGCTCTGTACAGCAACGTCGATTGCATCAATGCCTCCGACTACCCTCGTGTGCTCATCACAGTTCGTCTTGAAGAAGCTACATGATAAGACTAACCAGATAATGTGCTTTCGAAAATCGCATGCGGCCGATGCAAGGCTGCCACCATAGTTCAGTGTTGGCACCAGCCGCCGTCTCATCTAGTTATAGCGATTCGTTTGCGCAGCCTCTTCAGCCTTGGCTTCATCCGACCCAAATCATCAACCATTCGATTATTATCAGCAACTCTATGGCTCACAAAGACGCCGTCTGTATATTCAATTTGGCCACGCATGCGGCCTCTTGCCGGTCAGAACCACTTCTCGGTCGGCCTCAACGCGATCCACTAACCATCCATCGTGAAGCGCACTATCCGTCGCCAAGATGGAACATCGCCTAACATTACCCTAACTTCCCCGACCCAACCAGGCCAGAATTTTCTTCTGATCAAACGACTAAAACGACTAATAAACCGATAGCTATGTTTCTGAACTCGGTCAACTCGTCTGCGCCAACCTCCAAGTTTCTGCTCGTACTGCACGTCAAACGACAACGACCTGCGCAAGTACGACACCGCGGTGAACAGTGCAAATCTCCACCGGCGATTGAGATCTGCCCTTGTGCCTTGCAGGGTCTGTGCTTGGCCCAGTCCTCTTCGGATGGCTCCAGGATGCCAGGCTTGCAGCACGGAACTCGCCAGAGCGACCCACTGCCGACAGGGACGAGACGACACCCAACTTCTCCTGGCTGTGCTTCGTCCTCGCCGGCAGAGGCTTCAAGCACGGATTTCGACCTCAAAAATTCCCTAATGCTGGGGCTCTGGTTCTCGAAACCCGCTCATGACGCGTACCGTCTATCCTTTCACACTGTCGCACCAACTTACATTGCCCTGCTGCTCTCCATCAAGCCCGTGGCGAGCGCCCAACTCCTGGGTCGATGCCACAAGGGCAATTAACTACCTCGCAGTCGCATGTCTTGCAGCAATTTTCGCTTCTCTCGATCTCGCCCGAGCCTGCCATCGGCTATCGTCAGGCTTGCCCACGTCACTCCCTGTACGCTGGTGACACGAAAATGGGCCTGTGGCCCAGTGGTGCCAAAGGTAGCACCCTACCGCCTACCACCCCTAGAACCCCGCCGGCAATCGTCTTGCCCTCTACCACCGGGATTGAAATCTCAGCGATTGCAACACTCAAAATATCGACTCGTCATATCGGTATACCCGCAGACCAAACAAGCGGCGATGCACTTACAGCTACGAAAACCCGACTTGTTAATGATGGCAGACGAAGTCTCTGCTGGCTTCAGTTTTGAGCCTGCGACGCTCTACCTGTCGGCATTGGACATACGACTCCTTTACTGATGGATGGGCTCAAATGCGAGTGCTCTTCCAGGCAGTAATTTTATGTGTCGACTCCACCAACTTTATCCGCGCACAGCTGGGAGTACAAGCTTGTCATTCAACGTCTGGCCCAGTTCAGCATTTCGTGTCCAAGATTAGCATCCCCAGTTTGGACAGGTGGAGTTTACCAGGAGTGCTGGCTTGTCTCCTGTCGCAAGACTCTTCACGTTCTTGCCGTCTGGTTGGCTGCATGGAGAGGCCGAAATGGCGGCTGCGTCACTCGTCTAGTCCGAGACTAGCTTGATCTAGCGGCCTTCCAGAAGGCCATTCAACACCTTCCATTTGGGCCCACCCATCCATACCAGCTCTGATCCTCGCCTCACCAGCCAGTCGGTAGCCGTCAACAACACGCAAAGCCTCTTTCGCGTACTAAGCACCGACCCCAGTCATATTCATGCATGATCTGCTCCCACCCTTTCGAGAATTTCACCCCGGTATTCCAACGGCAGCCACACTGGAAATGTGGCTGTATAGGCGCAACGCGAGTCAACCTCTGTAATTACGAAAACACGGCTTGTCAAGGTGGATGCAAAACATCAACTGGCGCCTTGCTGGGTGCTGGGCTGCCAGAGCACTGCTAGTAAAAGGAGGAGGCTCATCAGCCACTTGGGTCGGCCAGCTTGCCAGAGGTAATTGGCCTCCACCACATTTCACGCCGTTTACTCGTCGCAATCTGCACAAGCAAACTTTTTTGCGGCGTTTCTTGCTCTCTATTTACTGGTAATCAATGGGCCACGAATCCACATCCGCGCCGTCTCGATTGCTGTCGGCCAACTCCCGGGCGCTCACAATTATCCTCTTCCGCGGCAAAGACCTTGTAGGGCGGCACGTCTAATCTGTCTTGCTTCGGCAGGCAGTGGTTGTCAGGTTGATAGCCTGAAAGGTCCTGCAGTCGATTGACTTTAGCGATTAGCCTTGGCTAGGTGCCTTTCGGCCCTATGCCCCTGCCTCGAGGTACACTCCCGTAAAAAGAGTGTCGCGTTGCTAATCTTGGGCTAGTTTCAGGTCATGGCTCGACCGGGACGCGCCAAAGCCTGTGACGAGATGGCTGCACCCACTCCCGCCCCGTCACTAAAATGGCCCACCCTCAACTAATAACTACCTAACTAGACATCACAAAGTGCGCCCGGGCTCTCAGGCACCAGACTCTGCTGTAAGTTACGCTAGAGGGGCTTTATTCGCGAATAAGCCTCATGGTCTGCGCCCAACTTTCACGCTCACCGTCACCAACCATTGTCAGATTATAGAAGGCATGGCTTCTTCTGAGACATGTCCATTTTTACTGACTGTTCTTATAAGTGAGGTCAGCACACTTGTAGCTTCAGGCTCGGTCGAAGCCTTCGGTAGGATGCCTCGCTGGTCGCTCGGTGTGCCAGCACGGTCTACTCCGCCACTTTGGGCCTGTCTAATACGCTCACACCTTCAGCTCGGTGCTGGAATACCGATTTCGCCAGGGATGCAACATGGCTAGCTTGACGACTTTGATGTACAATAACCGTGCTGCCTTGACTCGATTCATTTTCAGCAGTATCCAGCATTACATCTAAGGCCGGAGACAAAGGGCTACACCACGTTCAACCAGTGGGTGCATGCGACCTCTTGCTCCATGCGCACAAATGCAGATTGAGCTAGGCTACTGGCCGTTTGTTGTTGGCGATCGCTTTGCGCGGACCGTGAAACTCGCCGATAGTGCGGGACAAACAATCCGCAGCCCACTCTAGACCAGGTACGTTCTGATATCGACGTCTTGTCTGTCGGACGAGCCTTTATCACGAATCGTCGTATCCATTCTGTGCTGGCCCGTGAGCAACCCGCACCCTCGGGCGTGTTTGGCCCGAAGGTTTAGTCAAGGCTACAGGTGGATGCTGAGCAAGTGATCCCGTTGCGGCCGTCAAGAACATGGCTCGCAAGGCAATTTGCCACTCGAAATGCTGTTGCCTGTCCGTACGAAATCTGCTCAGCTACCAGCCGGTGCACAAAGCGTCCGCTGAGATGATCGAGCCGCTGCGTGCTTGAACCACATTAGCCGTGCCGTCACTCGACCACACAGCCTCGTACGCTAACTATGGTCTGGCCCCCTTTCCCCGGCATTGCACCACCTAATACGGATAGTTGATGATGTTTTGAGTGTCATTTTTGTGCGCGACATGGCTTGTGGACATGCCGCCAGAACCCTCAGTGTTCAAACCGCATCAACCACTTTCAGACAGCCTGACTACTTACCCTGCAAGTCGGCGCATAGTATCGATTCGCGAAATCTGTTGGTGTCTACCTGTGTCTTGACAAAGCCGCCACCAACCGCTAACGACAGTAACCAGCCGTAACTTGGCTTATTATTGTTAAACCATAATCGACCTCGATCAGTTATGTGCACGGTTTGCCAAAAGAGCTGTGCTTGCTTTATTGAAACGCTCATCTTCTGAGGACACAGCTCCACTCACACGCTCGGTTTGACAGCGATCTTTGTCCCGCTTGCTCAGGTATGTTTGGTTAGCCGACAACCGGCTGAGAACGCAATGAGGGCGAGTGTTGGCAGAGACGATGACCACTAACACGACGTTGCATTGACAAGCCATACGTACATCCCAGCAGCAAGTATATTGTCTTTGGAGTCGAAGAGCACAAGAGAACAGCGGGGAACCGTAATGTAGCCAGCGTTTCAATGGTCCAGCTCGTTTGCCTCTACGTGACGCCGCCGCGTTTGAGGGGTTGGGGGGGCTGGAATTGGTTGTTTGCATTACTACTTACAAAGACAGGCTGCGTTCTTCTCCACAAGAAGACGTGTCTTGTGACCGTTGGTTGAAAGCGTTCGACGGCGCCACAATATTTGGCCAATTGAGATGCATTTAGTTGTTGTCAATGTCGCAGTTTGAGCACTCACTTGGGTTCTCGCTCAAGTAACATACATACCCTATTACTGTAAGCAAAACATGGCTCATCAAGGCAGAAATTGGCAAACATCGATGACACTACACTACGAGATCGGGACAGCAGGCCTGAGTATCCCAAGCCAATAGCAAGTCCGAAGCTGAGGCGGGCGAACTCTCGTGCAGAGCATTCGGGAATCTTAGTACCGCATCACAACGACCTACCTCTGCAATTTCAAACCCACAACAGTTAGGCACCATGTAGGTCGTGTGCGGGGGCATGAGGCGACAGTCACACTTACGGGTGACAGATCAGTCGATGTGGCTGCAATCGGGCATGAAAAAATTGCTACGTACTTGGTCATCCTAGTGGCAGCCGCAGTGGTAGTGTCCGGAGTGCGGCATGCAGTAATGGCAGTACGGACCTCGAAGACTACAATACGGGCCGGAGTTGCTTCCAGTTCTAATCTCGATACGGCGGTCGAGAAAAGGTCGAAAATTGGTAGGCGATTGGCAGCAAGGGGGTACGTACACGATTAAGATGCTGACTAGTTTTTGCAACACGGCTACGCCGACTGGCGTACCAGTACAAGCAGCTAAGGGAGACTATGAGTGAGAACACCACACTTTCACCCTTCTTTTCGAGAATGGAAAACCTCGTTGCGCTAGTAATTGCTGCTGCCTGAAATAAGGTTCTCCAGCAGAGCGACGGGTTTCGGCAGCAAAGAATAGAATTTCGCACGCCTAGTCTGGGAGATCTCAACTCAGCTGCTGGATGCACACCTGTCGTAATAAAGTCGAGAGAAGACGAATATCTTTCGGAACACAACACGAAGATTAAATGCATTTTCCTCGCTGCAGTCGAGGGAGAAGGGAAACCGAGGCAACATGCTCGTGCAATGTCATCGGCACCACAGGGTAGGTCCGGCGTCTGGGAAGGTCGCATTTAAGCCAGCAGAGTACAGCCGTCACTGCCCCTGCGCTAAGCATCAAGATGTGATGCCCCTCACCATGTCTGGGTAGGGGTGGATGCCCCAGCAGAAGAGAAAGACGGCATCCGTACCTTGGATGCGATTGAAATGCGGGACAAGCTTCTCGAGTTGAAACACGTCGGGAAGTGCGGACAACGTCAGTATGCTCCGGGTGCAAAACATCTACCTCGTGGCAACTTGACGGGGGTCACCAACAGGCTCGCGGCGAGACTGACCTTGCGCAAGGCTGTATCAAGCTTCTTGGCCTCGGAAAGCGGCCGAACACATGAGTGAGACGGGTGACTTACAGAAGGACTAGACAAGGATGACACTGTGGAATTCGGTATTTTTTCCGGACCGAACAGGGTTGAAACGAGACATGGCTGCCACTTAAAGCCACGCGCTGCAATATGCGACGGATGCACCATGGACCATGCTGCATTTTGCTGAAATGCTAGCCAAAAAGCGACCTCTTGCAGAATTTGACCCAGTTCTGTCTTGGCTTCGACAGACTATTAGGTGGTTGGGACTAGTGGCCCTTTTCTGTTTAGCAGAGACCCAGGTTCGGGGTTTGTTCCGCGAATCACCGGTCTAGGATCTACGGCTGGGCTTACGGGTGGGATCTCTGTAAGTCGACGTCGATGGGAAGGGCCGGTCGAAAAAGGGGACACGGGATATGCCAGTCCGGGGTTATGCTTGCCTGCTTTTGGGTGACAGCTACGGAGCTAAGTTGATCTCCTCTCGATCGAGTCAGACGCTGTTGCTTTGTTGGCGGAGGCTTGGCCTCAGGTGAGACTGCTGATAGCAGGCCAACACACTTGCCGGTGAGCAGGAACACTACGCTGCGTGGCTGCCAAGGCATAATTCGGCACTGCGAAAGGGTCATCAGCATTTCCTTGCAATGTCCTTCCCGTTCTCTGTTCTAGTGGCACATACCTGCAGTCCTTGGCATACGCAGGCTGCCAGTCATCCGGAAAGGCCGTTCCTGGTGACCTACGTGGAGTAGGGAGTAGAAAGGGGAGCGGGGAAGAAGAACCTGTTCGTTTCACCATCTGCAAGCATATACTTGAGGAGTGGCTTCGTCCAAGAGCATCGCCCAATACCTGAGGGCAGAGGTGCGTCGACAATCGTCATTTACGTCTGCATGCATTACATTAGCTCAAGGGGTAGCGCATCCCCAACGTGTGACCGAGACCTAAAAAGCCACATGGCAAGCCCTCTTTGCCGTGGCCTCGTCTCTGAAGGATCGTCTGCCCCGTGCTACGCTAAACCCACGGCTGGTGCACGAAGATGTTGGCGAACGCAGGAGGTTGACATGGAAGAGCAGGGTATGAGAAACAGCCAGTCCATTCCCGCTTCGCCGCAGCACGCTTCTGTTTACCTTTGGGTATCCGATATGTTGCTCGTACATATAATCTAGATGGACATTACTCGACGATGCCGCCACTGGGCGGGGAAAAGCGACGTAGTGTTTGACGTTAGTCGCCCATTGCATTTCCGGAATTTCCTTCTTCGTCAAGAATCACTGGCACACGGTTGCCCGGTTTTTGGCAACATTTCCAACTTGGTGCTATCTGGGTCTTGCTTTTCCCCTCAGGTTATTGCGCCGAGATTCAGCTTCGTGTCGTGTGATGACGTTTCATCGTTCCTGTCACGGCGTGGGGGCGGCGGAGTGGCTCGCCGTAGAGGAGGGCAAGGATGTTTGACGGAAATGTCCAAGAGACAGGGGCCAGTGGCTTTGGTACAACAGCCTACCTGGATCATTCTTTGTGGGCTAGACTCTTGTCAGGGAAGCTATTTCCCATCTCTCGGCACTCGCTCGAGCCGGCAGCAATTCTTACCGATTGCTGACGTGGATTGTTTATCTTCCGAGCCGTGCCTGCTTCCACGTGGGTGAGCCTGGGTGCACGAGCACCACGGGGCATTCTCTTGTATGACCAAAACTAATGCCGATACGGTTAGGTTGTAACAATGACACCCAAAAGAGAGAAACAGGCTGGGGTTACAGAGCGGGAAAAAGGATAACTTTGTCAGGCAAGGTGGTACGGGAAACGACGCAGAGGTGGGTAGCATGAGTGCTTGACGTGATTGACACTTGCTGCGTCTTGAGAAGCTTGAGACAAAAGTCATACTACAGCCGTCGCAAACGATAAAAAAGGGCAAAAGGGGCATTGATGTGCTGCAAGTAGCAGACGTAGGGCTTTCTGGTGCGCATAGGCGGCATCTACACCCCTTCCTCTTCAGCCTCCACGCCGTAGACTTGCATGTTTTGAGTTAGCATCTCAACCTGCCGTGACGGGAGCGGTGTCAATGGCAAAGGTGGTTGATGCGATTCCGATATGATTCGTTGATCTTCGTGCAAAGGTGGTATTCATGACATCTTGGGGAGGGCTGTCTTCAGTTGCCACAGTTATAACACAGCAAATGATGCAACTATGAGTGAAACGTGCAGAGACACATGTTGAGGCCTTCTCTGTACAGGGTCATAACGTTGTTACAATCGAGCCATGATGAATTGTTGAGCAAGATGTACAACTCTTGTCCGTCTGACGGCTCGTCACGCCCGGCCTGGCCCTCGCCCTGTCGAAACGAGGACACTACGACCATTGCCAACCTCGGTAAACATTAACGCAATCCGTCTCTGTTCTCTCTCGCGCGCGCGCTCTCTTTCTCTCTCTCTCTCTCTCACCATCGCGGCTCGTGCCTTTCCACCGCCGGCGTGCCCACAAAGTTTCTGTCCGCAAACGGATCGTCGGCGTCCTCGTCCTCGTCCTCATCCGACGCGCTCTCCAGGTCATCCCCCGGCGCGACGACCGGCGCCCGACGCGGCGGCTTCTCCGGCTGGGACCGGGGGGCAGCGTGGGCGGTGGTGGCGGCGGCGATGGGTCCGGGCTCGTTGAGTGCGAGCCTGTCCGCCGCGGGGGTCTCGTGTGTTGCCGTGTCTTTTGCTTTTTGCGCGGCCACCACTGTTTTGCAAAGAAGAGGAACACTTTAGCTATACATGCATCATGTGGAATGACGAATGGGGATATATGGGGTGTAGGAGGCATTACTTCTGTAGAGGTGCGCCTGCTCGGCTATCTCATCGTCCGAGTCGCTGTCGGCGTCGATGGACTGGTCGAGCTGCTCGTACGTCATGAGCGCGTGGACGAGCTCGTCGTTGGCGTGCAGCAGGCCGCCGAGCCACTGCTCGTGTTCGACGTGATGAATCTGTTCCATAACGGCAAGTCAATAAAAGCCATCGCCCATGCGTGTTCTTCTTCGGATCCGGGCGAGTCCCAGGCGGAATGCAACACATACATAACGCAGCACGCGCCGCCGCAGCTGCTTGCACGTCTCGAAGCGCTGCACGACGGTGCGGTTGGCCGAGATGCGCTCCCTCTCGCGGTTGATGCTCTGCAGGGCGTTGAGCAGGTCGACGCTCGCGAGCGACGACTCGGCAATGACCGTCTTCATCTGCTCCTTTTCGGCCTCGAGGTTAAACGGCCTCCGCTTGCCGCCGCCGCTCTTTTTTGACGACTTCTTGCTCGACGAGTCCTTGCCAAACGAGGACAGGAAACTGCTGCCCCCGCTGCCGCCAGGTAGAGAGGTTGAGCCCGAGGGTTTGTGTGATGGGCCGGCAGACGATGAGGCGGCGGCGGCGGCAGCGGCAGCGCGGCGCGTGGCTTCTTCTTCTTCGTCGTCGCCAAAGGGATTGTCTTCGGTCTCGCGGATGACTTTGGATCGTTCTTGGGTGACGCCGACTTTACGTTTCGGCAGTTCCTATTCCCGCAGCAACGTCAGCTCTCTTCTTCTTCTCTCTCTTCTTCTCTCTCTTCTTCTCTCTCTTCTTCTCTCTCTTCTTCT
>JAPFRW010000141.1:0-58626 GCA_030778065.1 Akanthomyces uredinophilus | reverse complement strand
ATATATTAAGAGGTCAAAGACCATAGCTAGTCTAGATAGTTTAGATCTCTATTAATTAATCTAAGTAATAGTTTCACTATTAAGAGTTCTACTCTTAATGACTGTTTATCGCCTACTACTTAAGACGTACTACCCTATAGCCTTTCAGCCTAACTTACTTCCTAAGAAGTAGACCTACTGTGACTTAGAAATAAGCCATCGTTACACTAAGAACCTATAGGAATTTAGGGAGCTATAAATAAAGGACTAAAAATAGCTTTATATTTAAAGAGCTATTAGATATAATTATAAGAGCCCTCTTATTTAATATTTTATACTTAGTAATACTAATAGTAAGATAAGCTAAAGAGTATATCTAGATATAATTTTAGAGGGCTTTATAAAGCCCTTTTTAATAGAGACCTTTAAGGAACTCTACTAGCTACTAGTTATAGAGGAAGATAGTAATAGTAGCTATAGGCCTAACTAAGATAACCTAGTTAAGGACTAGAAGTAGAGAAATAACCTATAGTACTTCTTTAATTACCTTAGAGCCTAGATTTCTTACCTATTAAGAATACTTAGTTAGCTATTAAAGAAGTTATATATTAAAAGCCTTATTAAGATAATAATACTATAAAAGAGCTTATAGAGGAAAGTTAGGTAGGGCTTTCTTAAGAGACTATTAATAACTAGATTAAATTTATACTAATATAGCTTTAAGACTATATTAAACTTAAAGGAAAATATATAGGCTAGTAGTCCTACTTCTTCTCTACCTAAAAATATTATTTTTATTATATAATTCTAGCTATTTAATAGTAGGAAGGCTATAGAAAAAGGGGCTATCTTAGTGTGTGTGGGTTGTGGAAAAGCGGCGAACAGTTGTTTTCCCCACGTGGTCAACCTCCTAGGGCTTCACCGACACGCCAATCAACATGTCCTGGTAAAATGTTGTTTTTTTCGAGCAGGCTTTCACAAAAGGCAGGACCAGTAAGTATTTGCTGCAGCCCATTTAATGTAAATAGTTGACCCAGTCTCAGCCAACGTCCGTGTTTGCCAGTTGGCCACAGAAAGTGACGTTATCGTTGGTAAAACAAAACAGCAAGGCACATGGAGACCTGCTCTTGAAACGCGACGAGGGACTATAGAAAGAGTAGGCTGAACAGGTTCCGGAGGAAGCCATAGAGGTTGGTGTCGACGAGTATGCAAGGCCGGCGTCTGCCGTGGAAGGGCAAGGAATTGCGTCCGCTACGTCGTTAGTTGCCAGTATTGGTTGGTACCTCGATGAGACAGCGAAAAGCGCGGAGGCGGAGCTGAAAACCATCACCACTAATGCGCTACAAAGAGTTGTAACAGGAACGAGTCGAGTAAATTTACACGTCATTTTTGGTCAGCGACGAGCTTACTAGTTGGTAGGGCTAAGTAGTTGGCAGTTTTTCTGTGACTCAATCTAGACTGCGAAGTCTAGAGAACATGGACCTTGACTTTGCGTGGGTATGCTCCCCCGTCTGTTCCGATCATGTCCAGCACTACGCCTCTGCTGCTATCCTGTGTTCGCTGTTGAACCACTGTTCATTCACTTTCACAGTAAAATGCAATGCACAATCTCGAGACGTCATCACTCTCGCAACTATAATACTCTGATTTCGAGCCAGCCTCGGCGTCTCCAGTTCTGAAAGTGATCGAATCAAAGCTGGGTAGGCACTAGTTAGGCCAGCCTTTTCGCCCGCTGCGACACGTTTCACTTACCAATTCTGCACATTACACGCTACAAATGTGGTTATAATCGCACCACAGCCTGGTCTTTTTTTTTTTTGGTATCGCATGTCTTTAACAGCGATCGACAGCCGGTGAAAGCAGAGGTGTACAGAGCAATGGTTATTGCAAGCTGACTGGAGCTTCCGCAGCGCTGCAAAGGCCTGCAGTACTAGGTACAATGTTTGAATGATGCAAATGTTGAGTTGAAAAAAAGCGCGTTCGGACGGCCTAGTTACATTCTCCTTGGCGGCCAGAGAGCGGTTTTGACGAATCGACTGTGCAGAGGGAGGAACGTGACTAGCCAACATCGCAGCCTATTTTTGCCATTCACTAATTGACCTGCTTTACACATTTAGCTCCAAGTTCTCTATACTTTGAATGGCTTTGTCTCTTTTGCTCAATCCATTCTCAACTGCGCGCTTTTGATGCGCCCAATGGAAAATGTTAACAGGCATCCAGCGGCCGAATAAGCCCATTGGAGCAGGGTCACCGAGTTGTAGCGGTCCTCAAGACCTGTTTGGCCAACACTTGCAAGCTACGTCACAGTGTGCCCGCTCATTCTCGAGCGCTTGTATATCTCTGTGTTGGCTGTCCCTGGCTATGGCAGTCTTGAATGCTGCGCAGAGTCCAGGGTACTAAAATGGAGAAGAACTGGGATTTTTTGCGCCGCCTGAGAAAACGGATTAGTGAGCCCAGATTACTTAGAGGTGGTGCTACGGCTGTTCCTAGCGCCAATCCAGACCTCGATGATTTCCGCAACCGTACTTGTCGTACTACCTGCCCACACTTGCGCCCACACATATGACCGGTTTGGGACTATTACTCCTTTGACTACAGGGGTAAATTAGCTTGTGATAAAGTCCGTGTATAATTTTCCGGTTGAGTCGTCTTCAGTGGCATTTGTCTCGCGAGTGCACAATAGACCAGCTCCGCTGGGGGTTGCTTGGCTTAGTGTGAACGGCCAGTGGTGGTTTAAACATGGCTACGGATACAGAGACCAGAAAGATCCAGCAATGGTAGCCAACGAGGCCGAACACCCCTAACGCCCACTATATCTGTCAAGGTCAGTAAACCTCGGTAGGAGCCTGATCGATATCATTCAATACAGGCTGATCACACAATCGCAGCGCCATGGCAATTCCTTATCATCTCATCAGCTACTTCAGGCCAATCCGCCTACTACTCGAACCTACCATCCAGATTGGCTTTTTCCCGGACAGCAGCGATGCCATGTATGCCGCTTGCGTCACCAATTCACACCACAATCCACTCCTGGCCCAATGCCTCTTCGGCGTATTGAGAATCGAAACCCAGATCCACAACACAGCGACTCTCCCCGAGTGGCGTGCAACTTACAACTCTGAGTAACTACTGTCGTACGAGTGCCTGGCTTCTCGTTCCCAATCCGTACGGCACGCGCACGTCACTGTTTCGTCGAATGGCCCGGTCCTGAATGTGGCTGGGCCTAAAGAAAATGAAAAAAAAAGAAAAGCGTCATATGAGCAAAAAGAACATGGAGCGGGACAGAGTTTTTGCTCTCGACTGGTATTTAAAGTCGGCCCCAACTCCTCCACGGTTGACTGGTAGCCAACACCGCACAACTTGAACTTACACAATGTACTACTCCTGCGGCAATTACGAAGCATTTGCCAGACCGCTCAAACCGGATGGCATCGACAAAAAGTGCGCCTGGATTGTCGGTTCTGGTTTGGCGGGCCTTTCTACTGCCGCTTTCTTGATACGAGATGCCCAAATGCCAGGCAAAAACATCACTATTTTGGAGCAATCGCGCCTCGCTGGAGGTGCATTGGACGGACTTGATGTTCCCGAAAAGGGTTTTGTCATCCGGGGCGGACGTGAGATGGAGGCGCACTTCGAGTGCCTATGGGACCTTTTCCGTTCTGTTCCCTCCATGGAAGAGGATGGTGCAAGTGTTCTTGACGAGTTCTACTGGTTGAACAAGCGCGATCCGAACTCATCCCTGCAAAGAGCTACCGAACAGCAAGGCCGCGATGCCGGTACAGGCGACTTGTTCACATTGAGTGACAGATCCCAGAAAGAAATGGTCAAGCTGTTCCTCATGACAAGGCAAGATGTCGAGAACAAACGAATCGATCAGGTCTTTGGACCAGAATTCTTCAAGAGCAATTTCTGGCTCTACTGGCAGACAATGTTTGCCTTTCAGACATGGCATTCTGCGTTGGAAATGAAGTTATACCTTCACCGATTTGTTAATCACATCCAGGGCTTGCCGGACTTTTCAACCCTCAAGTTCACCAAGTTTAACCAGTACGAGTCGCTCGTCCTACCTCTCAGGAGCTGGCTTATTTCACACAAAGTGAATTTTCAGTACGATACAAAAGTACTCGATGTTGATTTCACAAATACCTCGGACGAAAAAAGAGCGACAAGAGTTCACTGGGTGCAAAACGGAGGTGACTGTGGAAAGGATCTTGGACATGACGACTTTTTATTCATGACCATTGGCTCGCTGACTGAGAACTCCGACCTTGGCGATCACCAAACTCCTGCGGTCATACGAGATGGGCCGGCACCTGCTTGGGATCTTTGGCGGAAAATCGCTACCAAAGATGTCAATTTTGGACGTCCAGAGGTTTTTTGTGGCGACATCCCGCGGACAAAGTGGCAATCCGCGACAGTCACAACTCTCGATGCCCGCATCCCGCACTACATTCAGAAGATATGCCAACGAGATCCGTTCAGCGGAAAAGTGGTTACGGGTGGCATAGTCACTGTGCGCGACTCAAGCTGGATGCTGAGCTGGACCGTGAATCGCCAGCCGCACTTCAAGAATCAGCCGAAAGACCAGATTGTCATTTGGCTGTACGGGCTTTTCGTGGAGCGACCGGGCGACCATGTCAAAAAGGCCATGCAAGACTGCACCGGCGAGGAAATAACCCAAGAGTGGCTGTACCACATGGGTGTTCCCAAGTCCGAAATACCTTCGCTGGCCGCTTCGGCTGCCAAATGCGTGCCCGTCATGATGCCGTACGTCACATCCTTCTTCATGCCACGCCAAGAAGGTGATCGCCCAGACGTCGTGCCCGCAGGCTCACGCAACTTTGCCTTCATTGGGCAGTTTGCCGAGACTACAAGGGACACGATATTCACGACGGAGTATTCTGTACGAACCGCCATGGAGGCAGTGTATCAACTCGCTGGGGTTGATCGCGGCGTGCCAGAGGTCTTTGCGTCGACGTACGACGTGAGGCATCTGCTCAACGCCGCATGTGCTTTGCGGGATGGGAAAGAGCTGGCTACGTGGGTGCCTGGCAGGCTTCGGAAACTTCTTGTTGAGAAATTAGAAGGCTCAGAGATTGGACGGATGTTGCATGAGTATGGGCTAATCTGACAAGCCTAGCTCTTCGGTGCATGAGAAACAGTGAAAGACGAGAATATGCATGTTATAGTTATTCATTTTTACTTTTCGTTCAAATAACAAAGTTCAAAGCTCAGTCATTATTTGCCTTTAATAAGGTGAACTTCTAAAAGCATGCATGTACGGATACAGAAAGCATGTACTAAAAAGTGTGCTACGCTAAAGCAATCGCTGTGAAGAGCTAGGTAAGTTGATTCAATAAAGACGGGAAAACTTGAACGCTTAAATTTGAGTTCATATCGTATAATGAAAGACAGCAAAAGTCACGACTTTATAGCAACCTCGACCTACCCCATAGACTGGAATGCGGTGTACTTTGGGAAAGTTCCACGTATGGAAGCTGTGCCCGATCTGGCAGCTGCTAGCAACGCGATTATCAACGGAGTGGAGATAATTCTTCTGCTCTCAAGCTTGCTGGTTAGGAACATTTGCCAAGTTCGAAAGGGTTCTCATAAAATCGACTTGTGCATTTGAATGCGCCGAACCGTTCCTGGCTCGCGCCTCCTCCACCACCACGGCAGCCACACTGTCCGCTTAGTGCGACAGGCAACCTAACTACCTACCTAGTGAGCCTTCTGTAACAAGTCCAGCAGTGCGCGTGCAGTAGGTGGCTGGTCGCAGCGCCCAGAAACACAATCAGTAAAGGTAGTTACCGCAGGTTGAGTCTCTGTCACGAATTCTAGCTCTGTCGCTGCACACAAGCACTCACTTGAAGAGACAGAAGTCTCTCGATAGAAAACCCCCGCGAATCAATAATCGAATAAGTAATGTCTGCCTATTGAATTGGCAATTTATCATGCGACCCCCAATCAAAGTTATATTAACTTCGACCTACAGTTGTCTTGCCAATTATTCCACTCCAGTTGTCCAGCATATTCATCTACTCGTACTTGAGGCCTGTTTCGATGTCTCCCCATTTGGCAATGTATCTATCCACCAGGTAGCTAGGTCGCGGACTCCAGACCCCCGTACCAGCCTTTGGAACCGTGCCTTCCGCTTTTTTCACATAACTGGACTGAAGACCTAGCAGTGGTCTGCTCGCCATGTTTTCCGGGTTTTCAAGATGGGGCCGAATTACCGTCGCGTCCTTCCTCTTCAGCTCCCACATCAGCCTAACAGCGAGTACTGCGGCACAATCGGCCAACAGGGTCCAAGAGATATCAGGTGATCCCACAGCAAAGAACGCATTCGGAAGATCTTGCAGCATGACATTCTTCCACATGAACTTTGTCGTCGCATCAAATGTTTCGTTGTCGATGGTCAGCTTGGCGCCTCCGCCAATCCTCAGCTTTAGGCCTGTCGCAGTAACGATAATGTCAGGCCGAAGGACCTGTCCCTAAGATAGCTTCACCTCGTTTCCGCCGACCGCTTGAATGGTATCAGTCACCACACTGGCGCTGCCGGCACGAATCGCAGCAAACAAGTCTCCGTCAACCGACGCACATACTCGCTGGTCCCACGGGCGATAATGTGGCTTGAAATGTAGATCCACGGCGTAGTCTGGAGGTAGATGCCTCATGTTGGTATACCGGATAAACTTTCTGACCAAACTTGGAAAGTTTTGACACATCAGTATCAAGAGCTGATACTGAGCGATCCAGAACACCTGAGCCAGCCAATGAGCTACCCACTTGGGGAAAATTGTGAATGCTGCCATGACGAAAGGGTTCGATTTCGGCTGTGGCACGATGTAGGTTGGACTTCTTTGTAGCATCGTGACATGCTTCGCCTTCTCCGCTACAGCAGGCAGGATGCTCACAGCGGTCGCACCACTCCCAATAATGACAATGTCCTTCCCGGAGTAGTCATAATCCTTCGGCCAAAATTGCGGGTGGATAACTTTGCCCTCGAAGTTGTTGATTCCAGGGATTTGCGATTGCAAGGGCTCCTCATAGTCGTAGTAACCCGTGCACCAGAATATGCTGCGAGCACGATAGACTCTAGGGCTCCCGGTCCCACCGCTGGAAGTGGACAGCGCCCAGACGGCCTCTTTGGAGTTCCAATTTGCCGACCGCACCGCATGTCGAAATCGAATGTGTTTGTAAATCCCAGCCTGCTCTGCAGACTGGCGTATGTAGTGGTGTATCTCCTCCCCCGACGCAAACGTGTCTGTTTTTGGCCACGGGTTCCAAGAAAAGCTGTAGGTAAATATGTCGGAGTCCGAGCGGATGCCTGGATAGCGAAACAAGTCCCATGTGCCGCCAGTCTCGCCCCGGGCTTCGAACACGGCATATGTTGTTCCTGGAGGCGCTTCGGTTTGAAGACGGTAGGCGGTGTTGATTCCCGATATACCGGCGCCAATAATGACTACATCGTATGTGAGAATCTCGCTCGAGCTCTTCTCGTCGATCATTTTGGCATGCATGTGTAGCCTCTACAGCACCAGAACGGGGAATAAGAACTGGGGGCTTTTTCTTGCGGCCTCGTCCGGCCCTGGACGGCGGCATGGCTCGTATTTATAATTATTTGCGTAGTGATTTCTCAAAGCTTGAAAGTGTAGGTCCGGCATTTGAACCGGTGCGCCGGCGCAGATGGTGTTTCCGACAGTGGTTGATATGTCAAGTAATCGGCCATGGGCTGGGGGAGGCAGATCGTGCCGTATCCGCGTCCGCTTCTACAGCTTCGGTCGGTAGGCTCGAGCGGCGCAGTCGCCCGTTTCACTTTCCAGGTGTACAATAGCGTGCGGCACCGGGGCCGATGTCCCGCTCCGTCGACTGCTGATTACCAGTAACTCCCGGCCTAATGTAACTAGAGCCGGCAACCCACCCCTGTGTGCAACCGCTAGCCAATTGTCTTCGAAGACATCGGACGGCATCACTGCGATGCGGCGCGCCGGAAGCGGGACCCCGGAATTGGTTAAAAAAACCGTTCCAGGAGGTAATAGCCACAACAGGCAGGGTCGCTTAATGGAGGCCGTCCCTAACTAGCAGCTAGCGACACAATCAACGCCGAGTGGGAGCCACGCGATTGGCAATGATCCGTGGCTCGATTGCGCCCATTTGACCAACTATCAGCCTGGTCCACCACAACTCAGCACGGCATGTACGATTGAATGACTGTCGGCATGCATCACACTAAGCAAGACAGGCGGCAGAGAATTACAGTACAGAAGATGTAGCAGAGCTAAAAGGATTGTTCCAAGCTCACTGGTGCGCGGAGTGCGAGGATCTGGCCAGTGCCAGCGGAGACCGCCATTAATATACCCGCCGGGGCGCATGCGCATCAGTCGCCCTAATCTAATGAGAAATAGGCCATGTACGGGTGGAAGCGAGTCGCTACCAAGTGTTAAATGATTATGATAGTAATTGCATATATTTTTGAGACGTTTCCCTAAATAAAACAACCACTGCTAATGATGTCGCTGTTGAAGTGTATCATTAAAAGTGCCCGCAGCTTCTAAATGCCCAGTTGCTGGCCGGCCTAAGCGCTGCTGAAAGAAACCATTGAAAGTCACAGTAGGCTCTAGTGAGCATGTGTCTTCCAGCCAGAGCGTTCATGACCGATCATTTTACTTCAACCCTTCACTGGTAATATCTCCTTGGTACGACCTGATCTTTCGTCGATGATGTCCCCTTCGTACGGCCTAATCCTCTAGTTAGTACGGATACACGTTGCGTCATTACCCACAAGTGCCTGGCCTGTAGGGGACTTACATGGCTGCGAGATACCGGCCGGTCTCGATGGACTCTCTCACCCAGCGCAATCTGTCCAGGAAGTCTTCGCCACGATTGCATCGAGGAAATTCAGTGTCTGGCGTAGTGATGTTCAAAAACCTGCAGAGAGGCTCCCAACCATCGCTCGGCTGGAAGATCAGCAACTGGTCCCTTGGGACCATCTCCTTGACACGATCAATATTTTCCAGAAATTTGGAAATCATGGTGTCTTTGTCTTCGTAGGCCTTTAGAGCTCCCTCTTTGACAATAACACGTGCCATGGCCCTCGTCTTCAACATGCGGTCTGGCCATGTGATGGTTGGATCCATCGGCCATTCCTTGATGGTTTTGCCCACCGAAGTGTACCAATCGTTTGGCTCGCGCACGGTAAGAATCACCTTGGCATCTGGGTACTGCTGCAAAAGTTCAGGCCAGAATTCAGCCGATGGCCAGTCTACTGCTGCATCGTAGTTCGCAAAGATCTTGTCCCAGTCTGCCGTTCGAGTGTGGTACGCAGCTTCGAAGGCCTGCGGGTCTTGCGATGGATCGAGGATCAACTTTTCCATATGATGGCAGTTATATCTGGTGACTAAACTCAGTACTTGTGTTCGTTCAGCTGTCGCAGCTTTTATAAGCGCAATATATATCTACCCAAGCATATCCAAGGCAAAGCAGAGACTCAGCGTCCCTGTGCGACCGAACCCGGCGCCGATTATCTTCAGCGGAGCCATAGTCTGACGATTCAGCCGTCAGAAACTGGCAAGCGAATGAGACGAGCGTACACCCAAATACCTGATATCATGTACAGAGGTTCAATCTTGGCTCAAGTTCGATATTCACGATGCAGCCACTCGATTCTTACTTTACTACGACTTTCTCGCCCAAGTCGAGTAGTATTTAAATACTTACTGGTACCGCCGCAAAATTTCTTGCTTCTGTTGCTCTCTGCATCTTCGCTGCGTTACTACTCTGCATTTCAACACTGTGTAAGGTCTCAAAGAATGTCTTAGATTTATTGTGTTTAGGTAACTCACCTCGGACTATCGGTAGTACAGTGACTCACTCTTTCCGTAGGGCTAATTGCCGTCTTCGAATCAAGGCGATGATATCTATTATCAACTCTCTAGGGGATTTTTTAGTGACGATACTGGTGGCGATACTGGTGGCGATACTATCCGCGATGCTATTTGCGCGAGTGCTGCTGCTCTGGCTGTTCCTGGAATATGGCGCATGAGTATCTGTTTCTGTAAAACATTGCCAACATACGCCTGTTTCAGTTCAGCTTATGCATGTTCAGTTCAGCTTATACGTGTTTCGGCTCAGCGTACGGATGTTTTAGCTCAGCTACGTCAGCCTGCTTGCTAATTTTGGTACGTATTTTTTTTGCACTTAGCCTGCTTTCGTGGTTTTATCCGATTGGCTTCGAGCCGTCAGTGCAAGTGCATAATTGTATCACCAGTGCCAATACCAACATCCGCTACAGGAAGCAACACGACTGTATTACTTTTGTTACACTTCGGTTTCCTTCATGGTTTCACCCGATTGGCTTCGAGCCGTCAGTGCAAGTGCAAAATTGTATCACTAATCCCAAGACCAACCTGCGCTTACATCACACCGACGGATAGAAGCAACACGACTGTGCCACAATGCTACCGTACTTTCTCCAGATATAGGTAGGATCTACATACATGGTTCTACCTGTCTCTTGTCGCCATTCAGTGAGCGGCTCGCATTACCCATATATTGACTTGCCTTGCCTGTGTCTGATAACCTAGCTTATTCAACAGTTTGATTGGCAAGCAATATCAGTAACAAATTCACCTTTCCTCCACTGTTTGCCTCTATACCAAGTCGTACTTTCTGGCTTTCATTATGAGTTTTTATTATTTCGCCATCGCGGCTCTTTTGTTTACTTTGTATTATATCTTCTACCCTCGCAGATTTGCTAAAGGCATCCCCATTATTCCAATTTGGATAACTATTTACGACACCTTTTTCGGAACCTCTAGAGTCAGCTTCTATAATGAGTATGTGCGCGACTTGGCGGAAAGAAATGGAGCGGTCATCATCTGGCACCTCGGAAAATGGAGTGTTCACATCACAAAACCCGAGTACCTGATCCAGATGTTTCGTGACGACGCAACGTTTGCCAAGGGTGGCGCGTATACGAAAGTTCCATGGGGTCCTCTGGGGCAGCTATTTGGGGAAAATATTATCGATGCCCATGGTCAGGTGTGGAAGCAACAGAGGAATATTTTGCAGCCGGCGATCAAAAGAGATTTTGACGTTACCTACATGAAGCAAAGGTCTTCAGAATTACGGGCCAGACTGTGGCAAGAGTACGAGATGCAGAACAAAGACTGCATGACTGGTATCGATATCGATGATCATTTGCAGCATTGGGGAGTTTCTATTTGTTGCAAATACTTCATGGGCATCAATCTAGAGGATCAACCCGATATTGATCATCGGCTGAGTCGCGTTCTGACAGAACAAAGGTCCGGCCTCATGGGGGGGATCACCATGCTCTTCCCAGTCTTGCAAAGATTCCCCTGGTTTTTTCCTTCGAATCGCCGAGCACTTCGCTTGATCAAGGAGTTCGAAGATGTGACTCTCGAAATTGCCAGCCTAAGAACAGAGGATGGATCAGAGATGGACGACAACTCGGTGAGGAGTCGCTTGAACTCAGCGAAGAAAAATGGAGCAATGTCGGAATTCCATTATCGCTCCAACATGAAGCAGATACTTCTTGCTGGATTTGAGGAAGTTGAATCTGTCCTACTGTCTGCTATTGTAGCAATAGCGAAGAATCCTGAGGTCCAGATGGCGCTACACGCCGAGCTGGATTCACTGCTGCCAGGCTCATACAGTTTGGACGACTTGAACAGGCTTCCGGTCCTTCTAACGGTCATTTTGGAGACTCTACGTTTGCACCCGCCTTTTCCCTCGCTCACGAACCGCTACACAACACAACAAGTCACTCTTGGGGAAACCATGAACCTTCCCACCGGCACGTGGGTTGGTTGGAATGTATATGGAGTCCAAACTGACGCCCAGATCTGGGGTACTGATGCCCTTGTTTTTCGGCCGGACAGGTGGGGAAACGACATTGCAAGTATCAATGCCATGTATCGAACACAGCAGGCGAAAGCAACTTTCATTCCTTTTTCGGCGCGTTCAAGGACGTGTCTGGGGTCCGCCTTTGCATTCATGCAGCTTAAGATTGCCCTATATGAGCTACTCAGCGAGCTAGAATGGGGCGTACACAACAATTGTACACCAAAACTGCGCAGGGTAAGAAAAACGAGGCGAAACAGAGAACAGTATGCCAGGCTAACAGCTCTTAGGGTCCGTTAGTTAGTCCGCATCATTGCAAATTTACCCTGAGGGCAAGAAAGCCTCAGAGCGTACCATGAAGGCTGCCACTTACGCGGGCAGGAGTTGAGTTCAGAACCAACGAGAATGCGCATGAGAAAGCTAGTTTGCAAGTCTTTCAAGGCATCAACTCCATTTGAGATCCTTTGGCAATTCTGAGCCACAGGACACGCCGAGAAAAAAGGAATCACAGTAGGTACTTTCAAGTAGTTCTATGAAACAGTCCTGGAAGAGTCAACTCTTGAGTAATATAAAAATTGATACTCGTTCTTTCTCTTCATCTATAGTCCACAGTCATATAAATGTGTGAGCAGGGGTACATATATCTACAACCGGGGTGCAACTTTGAAAGGCGAATTTTGCGAGTCAAAAATAGCACGAGCCTCGTCATCGCTCATCTCGACTATCTTTTCAAAGTCTACAACCTCTTCAACGAGCGTTTTTGGCTTGATGGTAGTCGCTTTGCTCTCAATTTGCCCGGGCTCGTGGACGCAGCGCTTGATGAACCCGGACCACCCTTTCCAGCAGTGCTCCGCCGTCGCCGTCGTCGGGATGATGAGCGCAAAGCAGTGCGGCATGGCCTCGTAGTCGTCAAACACGACCGGCACGTCCGTCTTGGTGGAGAGGCGGCGCGCAAACACGCGCGCCTCCGTGCCGAGATGCTCCCACCCGGTGCAGATGTAGATGGGCGGCGAGCCGGCCCAATCCTCGGGCCGCGTGCCCACGAGGGAGACGAGCGGGTGCGCGACGAGGTGGTCGTCGGCGTAAAAGTTGAGGCGCGGCGGGGTGGCCGGCCAGAGGTGGTCCTCGCGCGTGCTGGGCATCCAGCCCGTCTCCGGGACGGGCAGCGATGTCACGTCGTACTTGAGCGGCTTGTCGCCGCCGTGGGGGATGAGGCTGTGCGTGACGTCGAGCCACGGCGAGTTGCAGGCGGCACCGGCGGGGAGAGGAATGTCACGCTCCTCACCGTGCCATGCTACGCGGACACTATTGCGTCGCAGTTCTAGAAGAAGCTGCAACAGTGACAGGGTCAAGTTTCCTCCAGCACTAGTGGATTAAAAACTGTAAGCCGTGGGATCTCAATGGGTAGAACAGGCACCGTGTGAGTCAAATTTGAAAAACGTACCTATCGCCAGCAATAACAATGTGCTCTGGTTTAACGGGCTCATGGAAGGCGTCGGGCGGCGGATACAGCAACGTCAGATACGAAATAAACGCATCTAACAGCGCCGCCGGAAACACCCCTTGGGGCGAGAGACGATATCGCACAGAGTAGCCGCGACCGCCTGTCCGCTTGCACAGCTGCTTCAGAAACGGCCTGTGCGACTTGGGATCGAGCATCAAGTACCCGCCTCCGTGCAGATACAAAATCGTCGTAGAGTCCGTCACATCCTTCATCATGTGCTCATATCTCTCCATTTCCGAAACCTCGGGCAGTGCCGCACCCTTGGCGCCGGGCCGGTACGCCGTCCACTCCGCCTCGACGGGGACTTGGGCCGGCGTCCTCGTCAGCCGCGCCACGTCGTCGTCGAAGCGCACCATGCTGCGTACGGCGCCCATGACGGCGTCGACGGCGCCCGTCTCTGGCGGCGGCGGCGCCGTGTACTTGCTGATCCACGTGCCGCCGGGCACGCTCCGCGGCCGCAGCGTCATGGCCTGGAGCTCGGCAATGGACGTGGGGCCGTCCTGGCCGGAGAAGAAGGACTGCCCGACGCCGACGGCGAGGCGCGTCCAGAGGTCGACGTACTGCGACTGCTCCGACCAGCCCAGGGCGTGCTGCGTGGCGACCCAGGCGGCCAGGGGGATCCGGCGCACGGCGTTCCACGCGTACTTGGATCTTGCCGACTGGATGAGCGCCTGGGTGACCTCGGGGTCGGTATCGGCCTGCAAGACCATCTTGGGTCTATTTCTTTGGGAAATGAGGCGGCTCAAAGCTGATTAACCGGCGAGGACAGTGCCAAACGACGCCGCTGTAGGCTCAAACGGCCTCTGTACTAATAACACACACTCGAGTGCTGGCAATGCGCTTCGGGTCCAAAACCTGATTTTGAATAAATGGTTTGATTGATGGTGGTGAGAAGAAACGATGAGAGAAGCAGCAAGTAAAGGCGGAGGCAACAAGAAAAAGTGGCACATTGCCGAACTGCAATATCATAGATGCGGCTATCATATCTACACCCCTCAAAAAGAGTCCGCCAACCCCGGCCTGTTGGGCGAATAGGACGAGCGCTAGTCTAGCGGCAGCATACATGCCTCGGCTCAACGGCGCAGACATGACAGCTCTGCGGAATATTGGAAAGAGCCTTTGCCAAACTCTCGATGTTGAACCCTTTAATTTTAATCATCTAAATTCATCTGCGGCGCCATTCCGGCGCTGAGGGCGTGACCGGAGCCTTGTTGGAACGTATCACAGTGCCAGCTCAGCTCAACACAAAGATGGACTCGAGTAGTGTAATTATCCTGTAATTGCTTCGTACATGGTGCAACTTTGACTCAATTGCCGATAGCACATGAGCACGTCGTTTGACTATCAGCCAAGCTTTCCCAAAACCCATAATGTTCGAAACAAGTGTTCATATCCTGTATTGAAACACAAAGCTGAACTCGCACTAGCTGCCCGATTCGCAATGCTCCAAGTTGTTCTGGTATATCGTATTGTACAAGCCCCAAGCACATTGTGCTTTAGGAGCTGCTCGAAGCACCCTCACCAGCGTTGCTTCCGCTCGCGGCCGAGGAGGCCCCTGCGCCGTTCTTGTTAGCCATGGCCATCTGCCAGGCAGGAATAGAAGCCTTGCCAGAGCCCTTGTTGAAGGGGCTCTGGGAGAGAGTCCTCGGAGACTCGGCGCCCTTGGCGGGCTCGGGAGCCTTTTCAGTGCTGGTAGTCTCGGTGCTGACAGCGGCAGGATCGGAGACCGTCGCAGGCTTGGGAGTGGTGGCGGCGGGAGCAGGTGGTGCGGCGGCGGGAGTCGAGGATGCGCCGGGTCGCGAGTAGCCACTGTTTGAGCTGCTTCCGCTCGTCATGCGCTGGGAGACGAGAGTCTTGAGACTCGTCAGCTCAGTGTTAATCTCGTACAGGCGGTTATCAGCCTGAGTCTTCTGGCTTTCCATGGCCTTGGGAATGGCATCCTTGAGGCCTTGGATGTCTTCACGAATGCGCTGGGCATCATCGTCTCGTCGCCGGTTCGCCGTCTTGAGGTCTGACATGACAGTCTCGAGCTCAGCCAGGGCAGCATCGAGCTTCTCGGTTCGCTGTTGTTCGGTCTGCTTGAGCTCCTCGGTGTCCTTGGCCAGCTGCTCCACGAGGACGAATGCTCGCTCAAACTGGTCCTCGATGGACTTTTTGTCCTGCTCCAACTTCTCCGGGCTGGGAGGGGCAATCAGAGGATACACGTAGCGCTATTTTGATGTAAGTTGATGCATCGGAATCTCGCAAACGGGCGCGTCGCGCGAGCTTACCTTGCCCAGGGCGTAGACGCCGTAGCTCACGCCACTGACTAGTGTGGCCATGATGAACCAATCCCTCCAGTCGCGCCGGGGAGGAGGCTGTGGCTGCCATGCCTGCTGCTGGTATGGCGGATAGTATGGCTGGGGGGCGCCTTGTGGCGAGTAGGGTGCTCCAACGGAGGGCGACGCAACCGCGCCAGTTCGGGAGAGTGCATGATCAATCTCTTCTTGCGTCAGGTTCTTTGATCGCAGAAATCCGACTCTGTTTTCGACGGAAGAAGAGGCGACATTGGGGTCCTGCAGAACTGTGACGGGGTCAGCGAGGCAGATCGGATGGAGGCTGGGGACTTGTCCCACGTACATTGGACCTGCACAATCAGTCAGCAAACGCGAGTCACTACAGCGATGGCGCATAGGGATTAGACTTACTGCAGAGGCCACAAGATCCTCGCGAATCGCCATGACTGCCCGAAACTCTCAAAAGAATTTCTTGAAAGTCGAGTTGGCGGATAGAAGCTGGACTGGCAGAGGAGAAGCGAAGCTGGGGAAGAAAGATGACGGGGAACATGTGCTGTGCTGCTGCGTTCGGGAAATGTGGAGCTGTGGCCAAAGGCCGACGGACGGACTGTGCCGAGGTAGCTCTCTGGACTTCGGCGGACTTACTAGTTAACGTTACCGGTGCTGCAAGGCGGCTTCAGTGGTTGTGGTGGCTTGGTGAGGCCCCCAGCAGTCTCTCTAGCCACGTCACGTGCCGTCGTGGCGCGTTCTGTGGCCCAACCGGTCGCCATCAATCGCATCCACCAATCAAAGCGCGCGACCGCATACTTGTTTACTTTCCCGCCCAGCAACAATCCATGCATTCATCTTCCACAGCACTCTCATTCTAGACGTTGTCATACTTGCGCCTAATCATCCTGCAACTCACTTTCTCGCGGTCGGAGGCTTGGAGCACTTCCGTTTACCTGCCGAGAGATCCATTCTACTATTGCGCAGCGCTTTTATCATGTCGCAAGACACCGGCTTGTGGAGCGTCCGCAGGCCCCGCGAGGTACGAATTGCTTGCGATTTGCGACAAGCGCAGAGAGATTAACTGTCAACGCTGTAGACCCTTGGAGGCCTGAACCCAAACACAGGAATACCCGCGCCCGGATCAACCATGAAGCGCAACGCCAGCGGCCATGTGCGGGCTCAATCAGGATCTAGGCAGTCCTTGGCCAATCGTCCCAGCCAGCCGCTCTTTTCGCGCACCTCGTCCGGATCCAACCTTGCCGACCTTGGGCTCTCCTCAGTCAAGCGACAGTCGCTTGCACCAAAGGCTGCGTATGCTGCGACTATGGCAACGCCCGCCGCGACGCGCACCTCGACGGAAAACGAACGACGGAGCAGCGTATTTCGCCCACGTTCCTCCATGAACGGCCCGGTAAACAATCATCAAAGCTTCTTCCAAACGACACATCAACCCGCCGGGGTGCCCAAGGATCCCCGACCGCTCAAGGATAGAGCTTTCCAGGCGCGCATCGGACAAGAACTGATGGAGTATATGACGCAAAATAACTTTGAGCTCGAAATGAAGCATGTTCTGTCGCCCAACGTCATGAAATCGCCAACGCAAAAAGACTTTAACTACATGTTTCAATGGCTGTACCACCGCATTGATCCTAGCCATCGATTCCAGAAGAACATCGACCAAGAAGTGCCTCCCATTCTGAAGCAGCTGCGCTATCCTTTCGAGAGGAGCATCACCAAGAGTCAAATTGCCGCCGTTGGTGGGCAGAACTGGTCGACATTCTTGGGTCTTCTTTACTGGATGATGCAGCTTGCGCAGATGCTCGACGGATTCGTCGCCAGAAGATACGACCACGCATGTCTGGATGCTGGGGTTGATGTTAGTGGTGACCACATTATTTTCGACTTTCTCAGCAGCGCCTACAGAGACTGGCTAGCAATGGATGAGGATATCGGTGATGAGGATGCGGAAAAGGTGCTAGCACCGCATGTGGCATCCATGGCCCAGGCTTTCGATCGCTCCAACGGCCGATATACCTCGGAGCTGGAGATGCTTGAAGCTGAGAATGCACGCCTTTTAAAGGAGATTGCCGATCTGGAGAAATCGACCCCCGATCCTGCTGTTCTCGATGACCATTTCAAAATCATGGAGGAGGACAAGGTCAAATTTGAAGACTACAATCACCTTGCCGTCCAGCGCTCACAAAAGTACGAAAACAGGATACAAGTCTTGCAAGAGGAGCTGGAGAAGCTAAATGACGAGCTCAAAGAAGCAGATGACGAGCGCAGAGGTCTTCAGAAATCGGTGGATGCCTTGGGGATCAGCATGCAGGATATCGACCGCATGACATCTGAGAAGGAGCGTCTGCAAAAAGGAATCGAATCGGCCAGTCAACGACTGGACGAAATCAAGAAAAAGGTGGCCGACAAGGAAGCGGAAGCGAGTCAGAAGCTGGACGACCTGGAAGACCAGGTGAAAAGGTACAACTCGCTCGCATACCAAACCGCGTTACTTCCACCGGACGCAGCAAATGCCAAAGGAAAGGACTACGAACTGCGCCTCACGGTCAATGACAGCTCCGACTTTACGTCAAGTAACTTTTATGGGTTGAACAACGCAAGGTCTGGAGGTACAGATCGACTATTGGCAGACGCCACCAGCGGATACCAGCCCAGCCACATCATCAACGTCGACTTGCGCGGCCAAGTACGTAACGGATTCATGTCGCTCCGCAAGGAAATATCGGAACGCCGTGGCGCAGCCATGGACACCATGATCAAGGACCATGATCTTCTGGACGGCATCAAGGAAGCCATCGAAGACAAACGAAGTGAAGTCGAGGCTCTCAACCATCGTGTTCGTGCCGCCGAAGAGGAATACGAAAACATGAGGGAAGTGACGACGGCGCAAAAGATGGCTTCCGATACGCAGATTGAGAAGATGGAGAGAGATCTTTCCAGGATGCGGGCTGGCCTAACCGAGTCGGTCCAGCTTCTGGAGCAGCGTGAAATGAACACGACTATCGAGTAAGTCTGACGCGATGGTCGTCTCTCGAAGCATGATGCTAACGATTGGTCTGCAGATATGAACAACTGGTTCTTAGAGCAAATTCGCTGCGCGAGGAGCTGCACACCGAGATTGACCGCATGTTGAATGATGTGATCAAGTTTAAGATTCATGTTCAGAAGAACTTGGACGACTACGAGGGGTTCGTGGCCGATGAGCTGGAAAAGGAGCTCGGGGTAGAAGATTTGAGAGATGATACCCATGCAATGGACCTGTGAAAGGGCCATTTGCGAATGTCGGTTTTCCTTGTCTTGATTCTGTTCTTTGAAAGCGAGCATGGGCGGTGTTATTTCTTGAGAGTTATGTCTGCTGGGTGCCAGGCTTGGATGAGCGCATAACGTAGGATTTCAAGAGCTGGAATTCTTTTCATGATTGATGAGGTTGAGCATATATATCTTTCGACAATACCATTTTTGATTATTTAGTTACTGATGAACTCGAACCATTTATTTGGAGTAGGTTCAGAAGGGACAATGTCGATGGTCCACTTATATGCCAGCTTGAGCCAATCAGTACTTTGCGCGAGACCGGAGAAAAGTGTGGCCAATGCCGATCTCAGTGGTGGGGCACTGCCCGTTTCGTGATGGTCTTGGTCTTTTTTTTTTCTTCGCCGCGGGTCTTGAAGATTTTAGTCGCTACCCTCATCACCAAATTTTCAAGCTTTCGCTTTTCTCTTTTCCTCCCAAACGGCAGTGAACCTTTCTCGGGCGAGCCTCTTCCCAAGGAATTCCCCTCCTCTATATACCTTTTTTTCTCTTCAACTCTCTCGCAAACATGTCCGAGGAGAATGTCGGTACGTGCCACCACCTCATCTGCAACAACAGAACTCGAAAGAAGATAAAGACAAGCAGCTAACAGTATTCCTTTTCCTCAGCCTGGCCTCTGGCCGACGCCGCCCTGACCCAGGAGATTCTCGACCTCCTGCAGTCGGCGACGCACATTCGCCAGTCCAAAAAGGGCGCCAACGAGGTGACCAAGGCGCTGAACCGCGGCACCTGCGAGATTGCCATCCTGGCCGCCGACACGGAGCCGCTCGCGATCCTGCTGCACATCCCGCTGCTGTGCGAGGACAAGGGCACGCCCTACGTCTACGTCCCCAGCAAGTCGCTGCTCGGCCGCGCCTGCGGCGTCAGCCGCTCCGTCATTGCCGCGTCCATCAACTCCAACGAGGCCAGCGAGCTCGCGGGCCAGATCAAGGCCCTCCGCGACAAGGTCGAGCGTCTTGCCATCTAAGCGCAAGTGGGCGAGACTAGCCGTCGTCGGACCGTGCAAACGGGCGGCCAAAGACGGCTGGGACACAGCTGCCAACAAGGAAAAGCAAAATGCTTTTGGAGAGTCTTGTAAAATAGACATCCAATTGTCTGGGCGGTGTGGAGACAGGAATACAAGATGAAAAATGATTGAAAATGTTTGGCGGGATTGTTTTGCTATAGTTGTATAGTGGAAATACACAGTCCATCGAACACCCACGCCAATCTATCCTTTAAACAGAGGAACTGAATGAGTGAGACGGCTTTTTTGCTGCATTTTTTAACGCGCATGCAGTTCAAACATGACGACGCCCGCAGATGTTGCTTCTTGTAGCTAAACGTCACACGGTGATATGGGTGTTGGCACTTCTGTGTCACTACCCTACAACGAACTCGTTAACACTGTCCAAAAATGCACTGTATGCTAGCCCTCATGACAACTGCATCTGGCGATTCGTCGAGACTAGATACTATTCACCCTATTTGAATGCAACATTGGCTAGCCACGATGGGTCTTTCTCATAGCTGCAAAGTTGCAAAGCTGCAGCGCGCATGGTTGTCTCAGCTGCCCTACCGGCTTACCCCCCCTCCTTTCCTAGTTGACGTCGACCATAATACTTTGTGCAAGGGATCGATCCCATTGTATGAGAGAGGAGGAGCGAAATCTTCTTCTTCTTCTTCTTTTTTCAACAGGCCAGAAGTCGCCACAAGCAGGACAAGATACACGAGGGCGCTCTCTAGTTAGCTTTCCACCCAAGGCAGTGACTGCTTACGTTCGGCCACATCCGTCTTTGGCATACAATCGCAGGATCTGGCCGCCAACCTGGGTCTACATGGCAATGGGAGTTCTCGGCCGAGCTGCAACTTGCGATTGGAATCAAGCAGAATGCGTCGTCGCCCGCCGGTGTCGAGCGTGCGCCCGACTGCCGTGTCTCACTCTGAACGATTGCCTGCAACGGACGGAGTTAGCATCGCTAGGCCCGGCGATTCAGCTCCGCAAGCCATCCCGGTCCGTCCGCCTACGTTCGCTGCGGACTCTTATTTTTTCCTTCCATTATTAGGGAAATTATTGGCTAAAAAGGCCGAGGCGTGTTGGACGCAATACGGCTTTTGCTCTTTGTCCAGGTAGCGAATTCAACACGCGTCTGCGCAACTCCGCTCTCGCATCTTGTGCATGCGCATTCGTCGCTGGTCGCCTGTCAGCTCCAGGGTCATGAAAGTTGGCTTTTGCGCCCAATCAATAGCTTAGCTCGTTTCTTTTTATCTTTGTATCAAAACATCCGATTCCGTTTTCAGTTCTTATAAACTTTACTTGCGCCAACCTCAGCTTCACCTCTTCAACCTCCACATCTTTTCCTCATTTGCCTTGTGCTCCCCAACATCATCTCCGTCGCCGCGCGCGCGCCCTCGACATCAACACACACACCACATCGTACAATCACCGACAGCGCAGCCCGCCCTCGTCACCGCAGCAATGGCCAACGAGTCGTGGACCAGCTCCGTCTCGAAAATCCTCGACGTCAAGTCTATCCCCGAAGAGGCCGTCGCCAACCCGCACCACGTCACCACCAAGAGCGGCAAGCTCACCGGCTTCAAGAACCCGTACCCGTCTTGGTACAACCTCAACGAGCCCTCGCGCATGTTTCACGAGCTCATCTGGTACGCCCCCCCCCCCGCCCCCCCTCCTTCTGCTTCTTGGAAATCCCAAATACTCTAGCTAACGCACGCGCTTGCACACCAGGCCCATGATCACCGGCCGGCTCTCCACGCCCGACACCAGGCCGCCCACCGTCAACGTCGTCAAGCCGCAGTTTCTCGCGCACCGCTTCGCCTCGCCCAAGCTGCGCGCGACCTGGCTCGGCCACGCCTGCTACTACGTCGAGTACCCGTCGGGCCTGCGCGTGCTCTTCGACCCCGTCTTCGAGGACCGCTGCTCGCCCTTTAGCTTCCTCGGCCCCAAGCGCTACACGCCCAAGCCGTGCGACCTGGCCGACCTGCCCGCCGTCGACGCCGTCGTCATCAGCCACAGCCACTACGACCACCTCTCGCACGGCTCCGTCCTCGAGATCCAGAAGCACCAGCCCGAGGCGCAGTTCTTTGTCGGTCTCGGCCTCGAGTCGTGGTTCCGCCAGAGCGGCCTCCACAAGGTCACCGAGCTCGACTGGTGGCACGACGCCGAGCTGACGGTCAAGAGGGTCGGCAGCGGCAGCGGCAGCACCACCACGTCCTCTGACGCTCAAAAGGCCATCAGCAGCGGCGGCGGCGGCGGCACGACAGACACCATTACCGCGCGCATCTCGTGCCTCCCCTGCCAGCACACCTCGGCGCGCACCCTCCTCGACAAGGACACGACGCTGTGGTGCTCGTGGGCCGTGTCCTCGGGCGGCAGGTCGGTCTGGTTCGGCGGCGACACGGGCTACCGCGGCATCCCGCGCGGCCTGCCCGCCGGTGTCGACGACTACGGCCCGGAGCACGCCGCGCTGCCGCGCTGCCCGCAGTTTGCGCAGATTGGCGCCCTGCGCGGGCCCTTTGACCTCGGCCTCATCCCCATCGGCGCCTACTTTCCCCGCGCCGCCTTCTCCGCCATGCACGCCAACCCGTACGACTCGGTCGAGATCTTCAAGGACACGCGGTGCCGGCAGGCCATGGGCATCCACTGGGGCACCTGGGCGCTGACCATGGAGGACGTGCTCGAGCCGCCGAGGCTGCTCAGGCAGGCGCTGGGCCGCAGCGGCATCGCCGAGGAGGGCGTCTTTGACGTCTGCGAGATTGGCGAGAGTCGCGAGTTCTAAGAGCCCGCGGGCAAGCGTTGCTACGGATGTGCACGTCTACTGTTTTACTTTGTCTTCTCTGGGGGTGTTTCTCCCTTCTTGTTTTACGGCTAGGATATCTGGAGTTACTGGAGTGAGATTGATGCGAGGATTTCATGTTTGCGAGCATTTCTTTTCTCATGTTTGATGTACGGCCGTTGTGCCTACGTGCCTATGACACTACAATACGCTGCCGTGTCGCAGCCCAAGGAGCGCTTCGCTGCTGGCGAGTATAGCAACTAGTGTAATACCGTGTAGTCATACGCTATAATACGATTGCATAATATTGCCCCTCATCTCAATTGCCATTACCCTGCCATTCTCTATTTCTGTCGCCGAAAAGTTTCCGATACGCCGCGGGTTCACCCTCCCGACACACCGACAGCAATCCTAGACTCCGTTCCGCCATATGCAGCGCATTGATAATTCTGCATGCCATACAGGACCAATATTTTCCCCAAACTGTTCTTTTATTTGTTCAACCTCGCCGATCCTCTCGTTCATTCATGCCACTCGCAGAGCTTGGCACCTGAATTGGCCCCTTCCAAGAGCGAGGGTCCGGGGGTAAGCAGCTCCTACGGCCCCTCCCGGTGCCACCCAAATCAGTTCATTCCCGATCTCCCAAAACCACTCTAATCTGTTCTGGCGATGCAAGGCAAGAGAAAAAAAATAATAATAAACAAACGATACAGTAAGCAGAGCTGTGGGCCTTGCGGTTACTTTTAGGTCCCGATGCTACCAGCCTCTAGGGCTGAAATACGGAAAGTCGCGCCACACAAACAATGTCAGGCGATGTTTAATTCCAACTTATATCATGACTTCTTCACAATCTAGAACGGGAGAAGGAAACAGCCCTTTTGCATGTCCTTTGTCGCTTCTTTTCCAGTGCAGGATCCTGGCAGCTGGAAGGAATAGCACCTGGTGCGCTTTTGTGCGTAGAGCATGCAACGCAACTCCAGTTTTTGTACAAGTGATCGTCACAATGGCCAGTTCCGTTTCGAGGTGTATGTTACCGTCCACCCCCATATCCCAACGACGACTCTATGCGACCCTGTCTAGCCTAGAAGATATCTGGCAACCACCGAACAAAAGTCGCCGCCCTTCAGAGACTACCCCTCAGTGGAATGCAAGCAACGGCGAACTTGACTGACTTGCCATGACGGGGCTGTTCGCAAGTATAAAGAGACCATGTCTCTGCCATGTCGAATTACATGTTCCCTTTTCAAGTCAAGTCTCATCCGAATTATTTAGTTCTCATCAATTACTTCATACAACTTTCCCTCTACTCCAAAATGAAGGTCCTCACTTCCGTTCTCGCCATCGCCATGGCCGTCGCCAGCGTCAGCGCCGTCGCCATTGAGCCCATGTCCAACCTCGAGGCTCGCTGCCTCGCCAATGGCAAGGCCTGCAAGTCCAATGGCTCTCTCGGCAACTGCTGCAGCGGCTTCTGCCTCGCCCAGGGCAGCGTACGTTCTACTCCTCGGTTCCTCCCAGCCGGCCAAGCACCTCCCCCGCACAGAAGCTGACCCTGTACCTCTTCCTCCCCTTTAGAAGACTGGCAAGTGCGCCAAGAAGTCCTTTGCTGTCGCTGAAGAGAGCGTCGTTGAAGAGGAGGCTGAGCCTGTAGCCCAGCTCGAGGCTCGCTGCCTCGCCAATGGCAAGGCCTGCAAGTCCAATGGCTCTCTCGGCAACTGCTGCAGTGGCTTCTGCCTCGCTCAGGGCAGCGTATGTTCTTCTCCTTGACCCCCATCCGGCCCGACCAGGCTCAACCGTTCCATGAAGCAGAAGCTGACCATATATTTCTTGCCCCCCTTTTTAGAAGACCGGCAAGTGCGCCAAGAAGTCCTTTGCCGTCGCCGAAGAGACAGTCGCCGAAGAGACTGCTGCCGAAGACGAGAGTGAGCCGGTGGCTCAGATCGAGGCCCGCTGCCTTGCCAACGGCAAGAAGTGCAAGGCCAATGGTTCCATGGGCAGCTGCTGCAGTGGATTCTGCCTTGCTCAGGGCAACGTAAGTATTTTGCACGAGTCGCGTCCGTTTTACAAGATGAATGCTAACCACCTTTCCCTTTCTAAAGAAGGTTGGTGTCTGCAAGAAGCACTAAACCAATGAGATAACGCACCGACGTAGTGCCGTACAGTATTCTGAGGCATTATTCGCATGAGGCCAGGCCAGACCATGTACTTTCATTTCGCTCAGTCGACTTACATAGCCGAATTCAACCAATATCCAGCCGAGAACCTAGACCGATTAGTTACGATGTGTGTAGACGAAGGCCGAATAATGGCGCGATGCGGCACAAGGGCGTATCAAATGCAGTCATTATTTATATCCAAAAGACTAGAAATTACGTATGACAGATTGAGAACACCAATGACTCCCTGCTCATAGAGTAAAAGCTTCAATAATTATGCTCGATATGCACCAGCGCCAGTGGCCATGGGGCCCCTTGGCATCCAGCATGAACCAGTTCGTCGTGCATGATAAAACAAAAGTGCGCTTCGTTCCTAGTGACACCGATGAGGACTCCAGCAATGGATGAGACAATGGGAATATGACAGGTGAAAATGGGAAAAAAAAAAGGAAGGAATGTTAGTAGAAAGGGCAACGGGTATATGAGGTTGTACAGTGTTACATGGCAATGATTCATGCTTTGCCGGGAAGCTCACCGCCGTTGGGTGGTGCTGGACCACTCTGGTCGATGCCTTCAAAAGTCTCGTAGAATTGGTGTCGGTCATCGCCCAGATTCAGTCTCGATTCACCCGAGGCAACCATGTGCTTGACGTCGCTCCAGTAAGCTAGCTTGCGGACTTCCTCATCCGCATGCTGAAGTGCGGCACTCAGCGCGTCTTTGCGGTTCTTGATGGCTGGGGTTGGCTTCTTCTCGGCGTCTCTGACGGCTTCGTTGTATTTGGTGAGAATGTAGCACAGCAGCAACCTGCGAGATGCTTGAAAAACGAAGAGTCCCATGATGTCGTGCATGTTTCTTTGCATGGCCGGGAGATCTTGCGCGTGCTCGAGGTAGCTTTCGACGGCTTCTCTCTTCTCGCGATCTATGCGAGAGAAACGAAGTCTACGCATCAAAGTCGGAATATTGTCAATGTCGGGTTCCTCCTCGATGAAGTCCACGGTAGACCCTCGCGCCGAACTTGCCCGGCTAACAAGGCTGCCAGTTGTGGCTTTTGTACGCTGTGATGCTGGCCGTACAGCAAAGTAGTCGCTGGTGAGGAGATGAGGCTCGTCAGGCTTGTGATCGCAGCGCTTCTTTACCCTTCTCCGAATCCAAGCTCGTCTTCTGACAAACGAGTTCCACCACTTGGCACCGTGCCAGGAAAATGCGCCGGAAAATGCAAATGAATATTCCCATCCAAACTCGTCAACTCCCTCTTGATGGTTGACACGCCATTCTGGCCAAGCCCATTCCCATGTCGGGTCGGGAACAACAGCTGTATTGATATCCGTCAACGAGGGCTTGTGGAACTCATTTGTCCATGGCGTGGGGTCGAGGCCGCCCAGCGCTTTCGAGGAGAACAAGGCAGCACCACATAGGAAGCCACCTCGTTCATTTTCGTAGAGAATATCGATCGCAGTTTCTCGATTGTCGGTTTTCGTCTTGGGTGTAGAGTAGGGCTGGGGCTCGGGCATGGGAGTTGCACCTTGGACTTCAATAGAGGGCTGAGATGGTGATGGCCTGGGAGAGCGCTGGTGGCTCTCTTGCTCTTCAGGGTGCTCGAGTATCACATCACGACTGCCGCTGGGGCTTGGACGCCTACTAGATGTACTGGACCCATCGGCGCTGGCTTGGGCACGGCTACCTCTTCGGGTACTGGGGGTTGGGGTCAAGAGATTGGAAGTCGTGGTAGTCCTGTCCATTTGCGCATAGTGATGGCCGTTGTGCGGGGAGATTGTACCATCGTTGTCGACTAGAGATATTTCGTGGTCAAAGTCTTCCGGCTTGAGGCTTGCCGCACGGCGTGAGCTGCTGAGCTTCATTGCGAAAGAGCCCTCTCAAACATGCTCGCCCGGTAGGCACCGTCGGTCTGGCGGAGCGCGGACAGGCCTGTAGAGGTCGATGCTTTGTATTGTAAAGGCCGTGGTCAGAAATCCATGAGAGTCGTCTGTCTAGCTGGCCGTAAGCTGAGTGACAGCTCGGTTGCACAGTATTCAATCTCGCAGGCTGTGGCGGGTGCGTGAGAAGCTGCCGTGGGGTTTGGTGTCGAACAATGACGCTTTCAGCAATCGGGGAACTGCAGTTTCAGTGGCCGATCAGTCTCGAAAGACGGAGGGGTAAGCGGTCGACTTCTTTGGCCAGGAAGCAGAAACCAGCGCAAAAAAAAGAGAAACTCGACGCTGACGCTTTGCACCGACAGTAGGAGATGAAAACGAGGAAAGAGGCAAGCCCGACAGCAATCAAAGCGAGAGACTGGATCGTCAGGATTGAGGAGCAGAAAAGCTGCGACAGGCACAACCAAGGAAGTCGTCAGTCACGGAGCGGACGCTGGTGGCGGGCGCCGCTGCCAATGCCAAGTGCGCCGGTGGTCTGGCACGTCTGGTTGGAGCTGCCAGTGGTACGGTTACAGTGGATGCAGCGCTGAAAGACCGCCAGCACAGGTCGCTAGAGGCTTTGAGACTCCACTGAAAGCGGTCGGCTAGCGCTCTGAACGGCGCTGTGGCCAAGTGGGGCGGCAGGGCGGCGGTGCAGAGTGAGAGCCAGTCATGATGTAATGCCTGCAAGTTCAGCTTCTCAGCTCAGGTACGCAGTCGCAGTCACAGTCACCAGTCCACGGCAGTCCTAGCGGCCGAGCTGCAGGGGGTTGGCCTTGGAAGTTGAAGTTTGAAGTTGCCTATTTGCCCCAGTTGCCCAGGAATGCAGCATGCTGCCACGGTATGATTCCAAAATGCATGTTTGCATGTTTTATCCCATCACTAAAACGTCGGGGAATGGCTCTCACAGCACTGTACAGTTGACAGCCTAGTCAGCTCTCCATCGTCCAGCCACCCTGTACAACAGGCACGGCAAGCTCTAGGTGTGCAACATTATCTTAACCATAAATTTATCATCGATCAAGCCTTTTCATATGAGAAGCCGGCATCCTTCTTTACAAATCGTACTAAAATTAAGTCTTTTCCTGCTGAATACTTATATTACTATTATCGCTACTGTGCGTGCTCACTCGTACCTGAAACACACATTTTGGGGACAAACGACTCCAAGTCAAATCATACCCTAGCAAATGTCACATCCACAGTCTCCTTGATTCTCTTCACAATTCTCACGACATCTTCCTCCGTGCTCGTGTAGACGGGCGACACCAGCACGTGGTCACCATCAACGCCGTCCATCGTGCCTGTCCCAGGATACAACATAATGCCCATGTCCATCAGACCTGTCGTGTGCACAGCATTGGCTACTCCGGCCGTCACTGGAAAAGGCGTCTTGTTCTCCTTGTCTTTCACAAATTCAATCTTGAATCTTGGTCAGCATATCTGTCATGCGGAGACTGGCAGTGGCACTTACGCCCCAAAAGAGGCCTTTTCCTCGTACGTTGCCAATATTAGGATGGCTGTCAAGCTCCTTGTGCAAAAGGTCACCCAGGATCTCTCCTGTCCGCTTGACATTTTCGACAATATTTCCCTCGCGGATGATGCGCTGCACCTCCAATGCGGCAGCACAGACAATCGGATGGCCCTGGTATGTGTGGCCATGCGAAAAGGCCCTAGAGACCTGTTAGCAGTGCTCTCGGCAAACTGTTGCTTGCGAACAAACGAACCCGGTTCCTGCCATCAGGGCATCTGCGACGCGGTGATTGATCATCATCCCGGCCACTGGAGCGAATCCGCCTCCGAGGCCTTTTGCCATGGTCTGTATATCGGGCACCACGCCTTCCTGCTGCCATACGTGCAACGATCCGCAACGACCCATGCCAGACATGACCTCTGTGAAATAATTAGAGATGCGCACTTTCCAAATGCAGAGAGCACAAACCATCCAAGATCAGCAGCGCGCCGTATTTATCGCACACCCGCCTCATGGCCCTGAAATAGCCAGGCACGGCGGGGACACATCCCAGCGTCTGTCAGAGCCAAAGGCCCGTCAGTATACGTCGCCAGACTGCCGAACCATCAAGACTTACCGCTCCAACAACTGGTTCGGCAACAAACGCACAAACCGTATCGGGGCCGACTTGCTGAAACTTCTTGTCCAGCTCATCTGCCAATTGCTGGGCATATTCCTCCGTCGTTTGGCCTGGCCTCATACCTCTGTAAGCATTGCATGCGGACACTCGATGCACGTTTGGCAGCAGCATGTCCAGAAACAAGCTTCGCCTGCCAACGTGTCCGCTCATTGACAGCCCTCCAAGCGTTGTGCCGTGATACGAGCCCTCTCGGGCAATGAAGTTGATGCGTTTTGACTGCCTGGGACTCAGTTCCACAAAGTACTGCCTTGCCATTTTCATAGCTGCATCCATAGCCTCGGACCCTGCTTTGACGTCAGTTGTCGTTATTCGACGCACGTCGGGGACAGGACAGACCAGATGACATGATGTAGGCCTTGGCCATGGCGCCGCCTGTGCCGTTGACAAGCTCGTTCGCAAGATCTTCCCCCACTTGGTGGCCAAAGAACATTGAGTTGCAATAATAGAATTTGTCCATCTGGTCAATCATTGCCTGCCGAACTCTTTCATTACCGTGACCCAGACAGGCCACTGAAGCCCCGCAGGTCGTGTCTTCCATTTCATGCCCATTGGAAAAACGCATCCGTGTTCCTTTTGCCGCCACTACCTGCAATGGGCTTGTTTTGATACTCCTATGCAGCACCGCACTGTTTGCGACAGGGACGGCATCATCGTTGACGGGCATAGCAGCTGCAGCAGTCGAGGCAGAACGGCGAGCAACCCGCCGTGGGGACGCCACGGACCTCATTGCTCCTTGGCACGGCAATTTCGAACCGCGGGTCGTGGCTTGACATCTCTGGTAGAAAAGGGTTCGAAATACTGCCATTGTGCCGGCTCATTCAATCGTTGGAACTGGCAGACTACTGGCAGCCACGGCCATGGCAGGTAGTTGACAGCGAAAGAGGGGTTGGTATCGTTCCCCACGTTTGCCTTCCTCGTAACACTATCTTGCGATATCGGTCAGACCCCGGACGCCAAGCTTGGGGATCTGGTTGTCCAGCCAGGTGTAACGGCAGGTTATGCTGCTGTCGCTCGTGGGTTTGGTGCAGTGCGATTGCCTTGCAACGCGGGGGCATGCGTTGTATTGCGTGTGTCGCTGTCCTGGCATCCTTTCCTGATTCGCCTTCCCGCTCATCACGTAGGGTGGCCGTCCCCGATAGTGGCGATGTTAGCTGTCCCTGTTTAGGTACCTGATCTATCTTACTAGAGGTACTCTGTATATAGCTACTTAGGTTAATTATTCCTTATTATAACTTTAGCCCATACCTCTCTTGTCTATATACTTCTCTACCCTTCCTCCCCTTTTTTATAGGGCTAATAGTAAAAATATTGTATTACACTTTTATATAGTTTAACATAATTTATAGAATACAGGCCCGACCCGGCCCTGTGGCGGGCACAGACGGACAAACACTAACTACTACACCAACTTGGACCGCTAGGGCCTGGTAACACATTAGCTTGGGATTCACCCGAGGTGCTTTGCTAAATGCACCCAACGGCATACCGAACCGGCACTGTCTCGCTAGCTATTCCCTAAATGGTTTATTTTGGTCTCTATATGTACTTTGTCTAGCGCTCATCTAGGTGGGAAGTATCCGTAATATTATAAGAGCTCACTCCTGTGGATACACCACGAGCTTGACGCCGCTGACCTTGCTATCAATCAACAAGTCCAAGCCTGCCTGGATGCCGCCTAGGCCCCCTTCGATTTTCGAGGCAGGATTCGGGAAGATGGCGCCCATCTGCAAGGCGCGCGGGAGATACTCCCGCACAAACCAGTCGCGAAGCTCGCTGTGCGCGGGGTTCGAGACCATGTCCTCAGAGTAACTAGACCAGCGCTTAGTGACATTAATCGGCAACTCGCTATCGTTTCGCGAAGGGCTCGTGGAGAAGAAGAGACCGCCAGTCTGGCCGAGCAACTTTCCCATAATTTCCGTCCCCGCTTCGGTTCCTGTGGCTTCCAGAATTGCGTAATAAGGTCCCTGGTCACGGATGGACTGGACGATAACATCCTGAGCCTGACGATGATCAATAATGCAAGACGGATTTCGTCGTCGGACAAGGTCTTCGTTTGCAGGAGAACTTGTCGTCACGACCTCATACCCCGCATCGGACGCGAACTTAACAGAGAGACCACCAATAGCTGTTGATCCGCCATAGACTAGAATGCGCTTTCCCTTTCTCGCGCTTTTGCCGGAAGCCGCAGGTTTCTCGAGACCCATGTGGATCACAAGAGCCGACACAGCAGTCGCCAGGTTGGCAATGACACCAGAGCCGTCTTCGAGAGATGATTCGGCGCCGAGCTTCAGAGCATTGGCTTCCAAGGCCAGCGGATACTTTTGGAATGCTGCAAATTGGGGTTTTCGAGCAGTTTCACCCCAGCGAGCCACCGCAACACGGTCACCAGCGGCCAAAAAGGTGACGTCGGGGCCAATGTCAGTGACTGTGCCGGCATATGTAAAGCCTAACACAGCTGGGAACTGAAGATTGAACATGTTGTACCTGCATCTCATGTCAGCATTGCATAAACGGCCGTCGTTAAACTCGCAACGTCCTGGGTGAACACTAACTTCTGGATTTTGGCCTCAATTGGATTGAGGCTGATGACCTCGTTGCGTACACGGACCTCACCCGGACCAGGCGTCCAGTATTCGATGCCATCGACCTTGAGACGCTCACTGGCTCCATTGATCCATGCTGCTTCATTTTCGTCGCGATTGGATGCCATGATGTTACTGCCTATTCCTGTACAAAGATGTGTGAGATGGATGGGAGGAAGAGATTGGTGGACGGTATAAGCGAAATACAAATAGGCAGTGCCTCCTGGGGAGCCAACGTACAACCTTATTCAGCGCTGTTACTTCCAGCTCTGTTTGGCAGCAGCAAAGCCCCCGCAGTTGGTAATCGCTATTGTAGTCCACTGCTCCGCGTCGAATAATATCCCAGTTCATGGCCGGTACTACGTGTGTTACGCAAGCAGTTACGCTACGGCCTTTTTCATGGTCCCGAATGCCGAACACATACCAGCATGTCCGAAGGCGCCATTGAGCTGCGATTTATGCTTGGCTCGTGACACCAGCGGCTGCTGCTGCATGCCCGATAGTCAGAAAGTGAGCATACATTCTCCAGCTGAGAAAATAAGGGCCCCCCATTCGAGTACTCTGCCCGTACTAAGCTGCATGAAAGCGCTCACTCCCGGCCCGCCCATGGCTGTTTTCTCTTCCAGCTTTATTCTCCTCTCAGTAGTTATTCCTCTCTCAGTAGGTATGTGAGTATATACATACGACTTGGCACATGACCAGATTTCTTCCCTCACCGCTTCCGCCGTTGCAGAAAAAGCTGGTAGACTTACCTGTCCAATGCACCAACAGCTGAGCGTAATGGCCTAAACACCAACTAATGACCCGCGCTTTTAATTGTTACAAGGCGCGCTAATATTAAAAGGAAGAGTGGAAAGTTTAATGTTGGTCTGAATTGATGGCATAATCGCTGTTTCTCTTGTCCCTCCTTGCATGGAAACAAGTGTTTGTTACCCTGATGCTGAGCTCGCCAAACCCCGCCTCTGTACCCTCGGAGCTTCAGCCTCATCACAAAGCTCTCCATTTCGACCAATAACTGTACGATCCATTACAGTACCTTCTTTGTATGATTGATCATTTCCTGGATTGTCACAATCTCAGCCTTGCTCAAGGAGTGCTTCAGACTCTCATTTGTCGTCAGACAAGCGTTGTTGCCGCCGAGCATACTCCACGTTGCAACTGCCGACCCGGGCTCGGGCTCGACGAGAAAGTGTGAGAAGCTCGCAAACCTCCATTCTTTCTTATTGGCAAACTTGTTTTGGAGCAGACCACCGTTGAACCAGAGCGGAGTTCCATTCGCGCCCAGGTGCAACATTTGCGGCGAGCACATTGTACATTCAGCGGGCGCTTTCTCACTGGTGGTCTTGGCCAGGTCACCCGGCCTGTCGAGCTTCTCGGTGGCAGGTTCCTCCTTGTCGGATGATTCATCACTTTTGTCTCCCCCTTCTACACCCATGACGGCGACACGGCCACGGTGAAATGCATAATCGGTATCACCGACGAGTTCCCATCCAATCCAGAATGTTTCCTTATCACCTAGTAAGTCAATTAGTTTTGGATTCTCTCCGATGTCGAGACTGACTGCCAACTCACCATAAACCATATCGTAAACACCAACGATACCCTTCTTTTTATCGCTATTTCTGTCAGGGCCATTCATCCGGCAAACGATAAGCATGGCAATGAAGTGACGCCATTTGTCAACCACTATGACTCCTGACTCTTGCATCTGTCCACTTTCCCCTTTCCAGTATCGGCTTTCTAAAACATTGGCTGAGATAGGTATGGGTAGCACCTTTTTAAGCCAATCCCGCTTCGAGTCGCGCCAAAGCGCCCGATCCTTGAAAAACAGTGCACCTGTTCTCTTATAGTCCTCATCTTCAAATAATGTCTCTGGGTCTTTGAAGAACATACTGTCTGCATCGATGAAAATCGCTTCGCGAAAGCTAGAAAATAGGATTGCAAAGGGCTTTACCGCCCAGCCAGCCAATTTCCAACCATCGTCGTCCACCATTGGCGCAATCTCCCGAGTTATAACGCCATCCAAGCCAGCAAGTTCACGTTGTACATCAACGCCAAGATCATCATCATCCAGGTACATGACCTCGATAGGCAGAGTGCATCCAAGGACTCGCAAACTGTAAATGAGTGTTTTCAAGTGTGCCGCCTGATTATTGCCAGCAGTAACAACAATACCCCGCCCTCCATATTTCAAATTCATATGAAACGTCATATGATTGACAAAGTAAGGCGCGGTCCAACCAGCTATCAGTTTCTCGAACTCAAACATGAGAACTTTGTATTTCTCATATGTGCGGATCCTTTGTTCGACATCAGTCATCTTTCCCACCACCATGGAAGTGTGTTGCCGAATATATTGAGCCATATTGGCTCTTATAAATGACATTCCAGGACCCTCTTCCACTGAATGAAGCTGCTCCCAGGCGTGGAACAACCTTTTGTATTCACGCGCGCGAAGCCCAACCTCGCGCAGTTTCTCTGGACCTGTGCCTTGAATGGCTTGTAGTAGCCGACGATCCGTTTTGCCTGGCAGGATGCTCTCCACGCGTTGGAGTTTCCGTTCGAAGTCGGATCTTTGTAGCTTTGTTGGTCTTTGCTGATTTTGAGACGGCACTTCGAAATTCGCCGGGGCGATTTCGTTGGCTGCATGCTGTCTCGAGTAAGTATAGACGGAATCGTGCGCGGCCGGCATAACGCGCGAGCCGAATATGTCCGCTATCGAGCTTATTGAGAGTAGCAAACTTGAAATGATCAAGCTTGTCAATAGTAGCTTAGCGCAACGAACGGCTCGTCTCTGCCGGCCGAACTTGCCGAACACGCGACTGAACGAAAATCGCCCGAAACTGTTGAATATCGGCATCGCGGAAGGCGAGTGTGAAGACTTGACAGTCCGCAAGAGCTGAATGATACGTATAGAGGAAAGAAAGCAGCATACAATGTCGACAACAGGAGTCAGAGATTCGTTGACGTTATGGTGCATTGAAACAGGCATGTTCGCGGCACACAGGTCTGTGGTCTACATAGAAGCGAGATTTGTCTCCACAATCGTTAGTAAAACGCTACGAATACCGATACGAGACAGTCATGTCTTCGGAAATTTCTATTTTTGCGTCCTCATGGCGGCTCACAAATGCCTGCCTCGACGTCGTGTTCAAGGCTTCTACTTACAGGTCAGACTTCAGGCCGCACAATACGATCAAAGTCACAAGTGTTTCACTTTCGGTCTAATTCGCCGCAGTGGAGCTGCTGAAGTGCAAGAACGCGCGTTGCTTGTAGAATTACGCTCATTTCCACCGGGATCGATCCACCGGGGGAGACATCTCCGGCTGAGGCTGGGGGATGGAACGTGTAGCATCTGTATGTGAGGAAAGCCGTCTCGCCCTATTACGCATGGTCGGGTACATGCGTGTCTAGTAACGTTAACGCAGACGAAAAGCAGTCTTGGTTCAGAGGCAATGCTAGAGAGCGAAATGCCCAGACGACCTAGTATCAGAAAGGCGAAGAGTTGCCTGACTAATTGACAATTTCTCATATAGAGATTAGTGTTTAGCGCGAGGACAGTCTCAGCCCCCCTATAGGAGTCCTACGAAGTGTCGGGCGAAAGTTTGTATATATCCCTGTGAGGTTCTTTCTGCCGCTACTAATCGCTACCCAACAGGCATCCCGGAGCCGAATGTATCTTTTTCGGACCCTGCCACCACTCTTGCCCCAGAGGTGCCAAACCTAGGCGGTACTTGGTAGGCATTCACTTACCTATTCCACCAAATAAAGCCCGTTCGCCGTTCAGTCTGAAACAGTTAGTTACTGTTACCTAAAGAGACCAGTGCAGCCTTCTGACCGGGTCTTACGCCCGACCAAGTGTATAATAACCGCGAGTTCTGTCGTTAGATCTCGTGACTGGATGTGGATGCCTGTTTCACTGTAAGGGTACTATGGAGAAGTAGTCGTAAAAGTTCTAGTTCCTATTGATGTAGTAAAGAAAACTTCTGTACCGAGTTGTTAGCGCAACTTCTTCACTCACAAGGTTTCGGCACTAGAACTGAATAGGGTATAGCTTCGCAATACGAGAAGCTTTTTTTGGCAGGTTTCTAACCTCGAATGGTGTGTGAGTCAACCTATACCGGTTTGGGAATGCGAGTAACGGTCCGGTGGGGGTGCTCTGGAGCCGCTGTGGTGTTGAGTTTCTAGACCGACTTCGCACTTACGTATGCCCATGATCTAAGTGACAGCTTAGCGTTAGATCGGATATTAGCATTTTCTTACAGTTGCTCCTCGAATACTCCACCGAGCGTAATAAACTGAATGAATGGATGGATGAATATGCCTGTGGTATGGACTTTTCTTTTTATGATGGTATATATCTTGTCACGTCCAGGCACTCCGAATTTTCTATGACTGGACAGTTTCCGCGGTCTGGCCTCGGTATTTATCATGCATACTAGGGTACCATAACATGAACAATTGTTAGTTGCGGTAATGGGGCTACAGCGTAGCCGCAATTCCTACAAATTGTGATGGTGCAAGGCATGAGCGAAATCGAGTGCAACTTGGATGAAGTGTTTGTGACAGGTGAAAAAAGTGAAACTTGTAAAAAGAAGTTGCTATAATTCGGTGCGAAGTGAAGCATTAATCTAGCATGCTCTCATATGACTCCCGAAAGTAATGTAATCGAGATTGATAAACGCCAGTTCAAGCACGTAAGAGGACGTATAGAATAACGCGTGCGGTTCGGCGTCTCAACCGTTCGGTTGCGCATGACAGTAAAATAGCCTAAAAATGAAGCATGGAGCTGCCCGAGTATTAATTCTTAATTAGACATCTTGGAATTGGACGACCAACCCTGAGGTAGTATTAAGTTTATTGCTATATCCTCATACTATTGCCGTCGAGTATTTTCAAGGCACCTCCATTTGGTGAACAGTACGCTCACTATCCCTAAAATTTCGCGCTGCCAAGGTTGAAGCCAATCGAGGCTCGCCGGTCGTCAATCAATCGGCCGTATCTGGAATGTGTCGAGTCAGAAAGATGTTCGAGGAAGCATCCGCTTTTGCGCACCAATATTGAGTATACATGGCATGCATGCGCGAAGCTCAACGGGGACTTACTCTAGAAGGAGTCTAAAGAACCATGCCTCCATGTCTTCATTTCGAAGCGCCATGTTAGCCCAGTCACTGCTCTGCGCAGCCATCACAGCTGCTTGCGCATGGGCATTGTCTTCATACGAAAAGTACCGGACAAGCTCAAGCCACTCCTTGCCCTGTAGACTGAGCGGTATGTAGTGAACCCACGGCTTCACCCACTCATTGTGCCATTCGCGGAAAACGGCAAACTTGAAAGTCAGGCTCGCGCTGCGCAGCAGCGTGTAGAATCGCCCGGAAAAGGCGTTGCCGTCCATGTCCAGGACAAACTTGTTGCTCCAACCATCCTGCTGCGAGACGGGGTTCTTGATTCCGAAATAAATCTTCTGCGACTCGCAGTCTGCCTCATCACACTGAACAATGCGCGTGAATGCCACATCAACCAGCTCTCGATAGTCGCCACGGCGGACCGTCTCTACTTCCCATCTTGGTTTATTGTCGCCGCGCTGGGAGAGAATCATGGCCGAGTCGTTCAAGTTTAACATGTTCAAAAACCGCTGTCGATGGTGTCCTATCCAGTTCCCGTCGCTGCCGAACCCACCGGTAGTCGACCCGCGCCAGTACAGCCGATCCCGCTTCTCCGACCACGGCACGTCGCTGGCGGCGTCGTACTTGACAATCTCGGCCCAGTACCAGGGTGACGGGTAGAGAATGTCATTGTTGGACGAAATTTTGGATTGCGAGAAGATGGGGGCCAGGTCGTAGGTCACGCTGTGGGTGTCGGGTCGGTCGAAGAAACCGTGCGAGGAGCTCAGTGATGGCGACAGGCACACGTCAGACATGGCTGAGATGTTGTGTATGAATCCGAGATGGCCTAAGCTATAACTCTCCATGTCGTCTTGAGGGTCGGCGTTCTCAACAGCTCTGGATGGGCTGTTTGGGGGACAGGCCAGTCGTAGGTGCTGCCACGAAGATTCACGTGCTAATTGAGTGAACGAGAGTTTGGCCATCATTGGTGGAGGCCGCTCCTGGGTGGACGATTCTCGTGAAAAGCTGTTGACGGGGCTTCTGTTCGCCCCCGCAGCCGGGATGTTCTTTGTCAAGGCTACTTCAACGAGGCGTTCTAGGTCGGCGTGTGGCACCACGACCCGTGGCTCGTCGACGGTGTTGAATGCAATATCCATGTCGGGCAAGTGTTGCACAAACTTCTGCATCATACCACGCAGCGCGTCCTGATGCCATTGAGGGCCCCCTTCCATGTCGGTGATGTTGCCGTTGTAGATCGTGACTCGCATCAGATTCTGGCCGCCGTGGAGGGATTCGGCTGTTCTTTTGCGAATAGTCGCGGGGGTCAGGCCCCAGAAAGGCGTCAGGGACTGATGTATATTGTCGAATTCGTCAACGAGCACAACCCTGTTGTCAGTCGCGAACTCGTACCATCTATCAAAGTGCGGCGGTGGAGGCATTCCATATCTCCTACGATATTCCGTCGTAGCCTGTCGGAGCGACTTGGATTGCTTCTGTACTAGCTTGTCGAATTGCCGTTGCGAGGTCTTGACCAGTTCTGAAACGGGATGCTGCCGCATTAGCTGCTTGTAGGATGGCGCAGCTGGCCATCTCGCCGGGCCAAAGACATCAAGCCCTCCAAGTCGGAAAACAAGGACAAAGAATAGAATGGTAGTGACCACTGCTAACCGCTGTCTCCTCGACGTAATGTTCTTTGTCCGCATCTCTACCGTGCTTATCCTTTTCTTTTTCGCTATCTTCTCGGCTGTGATTAGATAGTTGTAAGAGAAAAGAAGGGAAAGGGTCAAGGGAGGAAAGTAGAGCTGCTTCCTTTCAAGAACGTTGATTCGCTCGGGCTTTTCCGCTCAAGCACAATATGCGAGAGGACTGCCATATCTAGTGGAACCAAAGTGTTGACCATCTTAGACTTTTGCCTCTAACCAGTCTAGAATACGAGACGCATCTGACCCCTGCTGGTATAATCGATTTAAGACGTTCGATATACCCCACAGACATGAAACAATGTCTAGAGGGCCAGTCATTCGTCAAGGACAACGGTGAACGTTAAAGGGTGTCTCGCACTAAAAACGGAAATACGCATTTTGAATTGACACTCTTGTGGGTCACTTAGCATGCGGTACCGCCTCTGAAGTATCGGGCCTTGTCCACGTTGGGAAAGCGAACAGCCATACGGGCTGTTAAGAGTGACTTGTCGTAACTAGTTATCAGGCTCAAGTCCGGGATGCGCCGTCCGGGAGCCCTATTCCAAAACGAGCACAACTATCTGCATCCACCGATAGCGTCGCTCTCTGACCAGCTTCGGGGCTTTGACCTGTCTGTTTTTTCTTCAAAGGAAAATCGTGAAGAGTTACCTTTGCCGAAATCTCATTTCTGATAGGCATCGGTGCTCCCACATCTGCGGGGAAAGAGGCTCGTGAGGTTGGCCTATGTCATAAGGCTTGCCAAGCCAGGCGACCTCGAAAGCGTAGTCGACATCCTCCACGAACGCGTCGCCTGGCTCCGCGCCCTGGGTAGCGACCAATGGAGCGCCAGCGCAAAATTTGAAGCCCGTCTCGCCAAGTCCATCGCGCGGCACGAAACGTGGGTTCTCTTTCCCATCCCCGATGCCAACTCCGCCGGTGGTCAGCCCTCAGCCATCGGGACCATTACCATCCATTGCCACGGCAGCGCTCGCTTCTGGACTGAGGCTGAAATCGCCGACAATTCGGCGCTGTACGTCTCCAAGATGGCCACTTTGGTTACCCATCGCGGGCAGGGTCTGGGTGCGCTGCTGCTCGCGTGGGCGCGCGACCGAGCCGTGGCACAGGGGAAGACGGTGGTGCGGTGGGACGCTTGACGGACGAATGAGGGACTCTTGAGGTATTATCGTGGTTTGGGAGCAAGGCATGTGCGGACCGAGGTGGAAAAGGCAAAGACTTGGGGGGCCTTGTTTGAGATGACTGCAGAAAAGGTGCCAGGGTTGGCGGTGCAGACCGAGGAGGGTACTCTAGAAGAGACTGCTGAAAATGTTTTGCCGCAGCCAGTAATAGATGCGCACGGGTGACAAATTGCATAACAAAATAGAGCTGTGAATTATTTAGACTACTAGAAGGCTCTATTGGTCGTCTTCGCTAGCCGCGAGTAGAAAGGCTGGCTCGGCTTCAACGTTAAGGCACCCGGAAAAAAAAAAATAGGAAAATCGACGGCACAAATCAATCCACTCTCGGGACACCTTTTTAAGCATGACAAAATGTTTGCAAAGTAGTGCTGCTGGATCTGCAACAGTGGCACTTTCTCTTGCGTCTAGAAGCTGCACGTGACGCCCCGACATAACTGAGATCGCGAAACTTTCAGTGGTCAAGCTTTCCAGCGCCACGACACTCCATGAATGTCGCAAGTCACATAAACCCGGCGTAGCACGCCCATGTATGCGGGAGTCACGGCACTATTCAGGGCGCGAGCCATCCGGCTCGGCGTACCTCGATTCAGTGCAGCCGCATTACGCCCGAGCTGCAGAAGACGGCAGATTATCCAACGCTCTCTACACCTGAGCTCTTCGACAGCGCATAACACAGCAGCCTCCGCCGACCGGAAAGACACCGAAGCGAGCAGCATCGTCAAGGCTGAAGTAGCACACTCAAATCTGGCCCGAAATAACGAAATTCGCCATGCGTATCGAGACAGAAGCCCCGAAATCGAAGAGGCCATCAGCGAAATGCTTGGCACAGCTTACATTCCGCCGTCTCGAAGGTATCCCACGGCCGAGGCCACAAATTCGAGTCTGAGACGAGCCCGGCGCATCGCGCGTATTCGCGTCGGTGAAGAGATTCTCGCGCGCAAAGGAGGCAAGGCTCGTCGTCGCGACGCGGCCGATACCTTTGGCCTCCTGAAGCACATGACGCAGCCACGAGGCAACAAGCCTGCCATGCACGCCATGCGCATTGTGCTTCCAAAAGCGTGGGATTTTGATGTGTCAAGCAGCAAGAGCGTCGATTACGTAGAGGCGCGTACCGGACTGGCGGCCCGGCTGCGCATGACCGGCGACAGGGAGAATTCGACGGCCATTGTGCTGCGAGGACAGGGCCCGGTGCTCGCAAAGGCGGCGGACGAACTGATTGCCGTGTGCAAGGACGTGGAGATCTTCAAGTTGGGTGAAGTGACCAGCTTTGACTATGCGGCTCAGCGCCTCTGGCCCATCATCGAAAACGCCCAAGACGGAGGCTCGTTTGTGCCTTCTGACCAGCTGGACAATATCTGGGTTCACAAAGAGCAGCATTACTGGATCGACTCTGCGTATGAAAAGACGCCGCGGCCAGAACACTGGACGCAGGAAACATTTGATGTCTTCATCAAATCGCTGGTCTATGGACGCCTGAAACCGGGATCGACGCTGCCCATTTACCACTACGGAGCTCACACAGACGGTATCCGTGTGCGGATGATCATGGACGCATTTGAAGATCCGTCGGCGCGCAGCTACATTACAACACCGGTTCTCAAAATGGCTCTGCAGTTTATGTCTACACATGGCGGCCACCGGGCGAGTGCCGAGCGTCTCTTGTCACAAGCAGAGAAATGGGGCGTGCCGCTGGACACGGATGCCTTCAACATCCTTCTCGACTGCTATGTCTACAAGCACGACGTGCGCTTCTTCCACAGAGTCCTCATCAAAATGAGGGAGCGCTGCTTCTACCCCAACACGCGCACATGGCTCCATTTCCTACAGCTCGTGCAGCGCGACGACACGCGGCTGCAGGTCGAAGCCGCCATGTTCGACTTGGGTTTTTTCGAGGACCCTGGCACGCGGCGCGGTGTCAGCGTCATCACGGCCGGCACACTGGCCTACCAGGCCTTTCGCGCAGGCGAGACGCTGCCAGTATTCCTCAACAAGCAACTCGTGCGCTTCGGCCCGACATGGCTGACTGACGCCTCCACAGATGCCGTGCTGCGCGAGTTCTTTCTATTTCACCCAACGCCGGCCGCCAGCAAACGCTACCATGACTACCGGGTTCTGATCGATCGTCTGGCAGAGCACGGCAAGACGATGAGCAGCGGCACGCTCAGACTCATTTTGGAGCACTGCGCGCAGCTTCACGTCCGCGATTGGGACACGGCTCTGTGGGCACTGGACCGCATGCCTGCGATGCCTCACGACGTCTTCGGCGAACGCGCCGTCTCTGGAGCCATCTACCATCACCTGATCGACCTGTGTCTCGGCACGCGCAGCGCCGCTGCGCTCGGTGCCGTCGTTTTTTACGCCGTCAAGGAACGGGCATTGCTCGTTCGCGCTGCCCGCACATCCGTCTCCAAAGCCATGCTGGGCAAGGTCGACGACGATGCCTTTTGGCGAACACGCGGCCCGCGACTACTGTCGCGCAGCATGGCCAGCGCTCTCAAGAAGACGCCCGTCGAGGCCAAGGCGCATGCCGTCCGGGCCGTCGAGGCGGCGATGCGCGATGCCACGGACGGCTACATGCCAGCGGACAAGCTCGTCGACGTGCTCCGCGGCGCGCTCACGCTCGACCGCCAGCACGAGGCGGCGTCTTCTACCGCAGCCGCGGCAGAAAAGGCGGACGCGCAAAAGACCAGCGTCGACGAGCCGGCGGTGACGATTTCGCTAGCGGGCGTCACTGGAGAATGTCCACAAGGGCGGACAGAAGTGCGCTTGGACTGCACGTTTGACGCGCGCCGCATGGTGGTTTACAATCAGCATGTGAAGCCGCCCTGGCTCAAGCAGAGCGGCGCAGCAAAGAGTGAATCAGGGACTGCACCAAGCAGCCACACTGGAGCATCGGCATCATCACCAACACCACCGCCACCATCATCGTCATCATTGCTCTCTCAGACGGCATCCAAAAACGACGCTGTCAAGGCGTCGCCCGCTGGGCAAGCACTCGGCGATAAGCGAAGCGGAAACCATCCGCTTGTACAATATCTAAACTCATTGCATTGACGAGTCAGGGAGTAGCAAGGGACATTTGTTTTCGCAATATAGATGAAAGCGCAACAGCGCCCCCATGTAATATAGTGTATAGACACCCAGAATCTTTAAACCAGGAATTAATCTAGATACCCCTTTTAAATTGGTAACTCATTTCAAGGTGAAGCCATGTCTACCTTTCGCAGTGCATGGAGTGCGCCTCCCGCTAGGTAGTCATGCATGGGTTGATGTTTTCTTTATAAAGAGATCGTGTATAAGTGAAAAGAAATGCGTATATTGGAAAGCATCCCACCCATCCCATGACCGGAAAAGTTGCATCATTGTTTCTTTGCTTTTCTCTTCTTTGCACTTGGAAAATACAAATCCCAGGAATCCTTCCTTCTCGCCTCTGTTGTCCTCTGACGCTCCCCACTCTCTCTCTCCTCTTTGCGAAAAGAAAAGGTAATAATAAAGATATCTTTCGCTCCTAACTCTGTTTACCTCCCCCTCTCCGTCTTCGTTTGCTTTCTGAGGGGGCAGGGATGAGATCTTTGCAGGTCGTCATCTCTCTCCTCTTCTAAAGGTCATATCATCGTCTCAAAAGAAAAAAAAACCGCCGCCGTCTTTTAGCATCGAGTTTTGCTTCTTTTCCCAAGTCAAATTGCGTCTTCCTTGATTCCTGATTTCGTTCGCCGTAGAACTTGGAGATGTGCCATGGAATATATGCATACGTCATGTCTAACGAAAAAAGCCAGCACTGTGCCTTCCAACAGATCCCGAGGTGTGTGTTACTGACAGCTAGTCGAAGAGGCATTGAAAGCATTCAAGGGAACATCTTCGCCAGAAATGGATATTGTTGAAGCGCAAGATATAGTGGATTAAAGCAAAGAAAGCATGCGGCGGGACAGCGGCTATGGACGCTTTCAGTCGGTGGGTTCAATTTTCACATTTTCACCCAGCTCGGCCGTTGCATCGTCATGTCGGCGATTCAGGATAACCACCTAGTCCTTCTTCGTCTCTTCCGAGGCAGGCGTATCTTTCTTTTCTTGGTTGTCGGAAGCGGGCGCGGACTTGGCTTCGGCGGACTCGTCGGACTTTGATTCGGTGGCAGAGGGCTCTGCTTTGGCGTCCTTGTCGGTCGTCGTGGATTTTGTGACTTGGCTCTCGAGGTCCTTGTCTTCGTCGGCGTTATCGAACATGTCGGTATCATCTGAACCCGTAAGAACCTCTGTACCATCGCCGAGGAAAATAATTCGGCCGCGAGACGCACCGGCACCAAAGCCCTTGTTCTTGCCATCGGCATCCATTTCATATCCGCTATCGCTGTCCTCATAGTTGTGGTGTACGCCGGGGCCACGGAACTCGGCTGAGTAAAGGTCAGTTCTGATTTTCCAAACGCAAGCACGCGACTAGGTGTTGTTATATCCATACCGTATTCGGGAGGAGCGCAAGGACCATCGCCGTTGGCGACACGCTTGGCGATCTCGTCGTACCATTGCTCCTTGGTCTTGCCGTTGAGGAACGCAACAATGATCATGGTCATGTTGTCGCAGCCGACACCGCCAGTCTCAGAGTTGGAAGCCAGACAGTTGTCCATCATGTTTTCACAAATCTTCTCGAGGTCCTGCTTGGCAGCAATGCCGCGACGCACAAATTCGACAACAGCCTGAGACGATTGGCAGTCCCAGATACCTGTATGTGAGTCAGTATCGCGGACAAACCGATGGGCGTAAATCTGATGGCAGGTGTCGTTTTAAGACCTACCGTCGCAAGCAAGAACAAGGAATTCATCCTCGTCAGTCAAATCGTGCTGCTCAACATCAGGGAAGGCAGTGACAATCTGTGACTCAGGGGGCAGCTCAGCAACCTTCTTGAACTCGAAATCACCAATGGCGCGGGACAAGGCCAAGTTGCCATTGACACGACCAAAGTCAACGAAACCTCCGGCAGCAGTAATGCGGTTCTTCTCGGCCTCGAGTTGGGGTTTGTGGTCTTCGGACATGGGCTTAGCGCGGCCCTTGATGCCCAGAACACCTCGGGAGTCACCGGCGTTGGCCTGTTTCGCGTGTTAACGACTTATGATGCTTTTTTAAGAGGCCGCACCAACTGGCAATTTCAAACGTACCACAAAGATTTTATTGCCAACGAGCAAGCTGACGCAAGCGGTGCAGCCGGAAACTTCATCCTCAAATTTGGGGTCTAAGGATGGGTGTCAGTTGTCATGAAGGGTAGTCACAAGTGCGGTAATTGCGGCAGCATACCGCCAAGCATGGCTCTATCAGCAGCGAGGAATCCGTCCTTGAGACCCTGGATGTAGTCGCCCTTTTTGAAGGACTCTTGTCTGGTGATGATGCTGTGCATGTTGGCACCGCAGTAAGTCGCTACTTTTTCGCCGCCATGTCCGTCATATACACCGAAGAATGACAGTCGCGCGTTCTTGTGGACTTCGGACTCTTGAGCGGTAGGAGTGGGCATCAGGTCGAGAACGGTGGTGTCGGCGTCTTCCATGCTGATGCGCCAACCTTGCATGGAGGAGACACCATAGTAGAGGCGGTCATCTTCGCCCTTGGATGAGTGCTGCCGGAAAGCAAGAAAAAAATTATTAGCTTGGTACAATTCAAGTTTCCACGGGTTGAGCATCCAAGACTTCACAAATTATGGTAGGGTAAGTGTATGAAGTGTGCTCTGTGGTGGTGGGCGACTGAGTGCGGGGCACGTGGAGGAAGGGATTTCCGTGCTCAACAAGTCGTGAATGCGCCGCATCGGCGTCTCTAGGAGCCGCAGACGCCGTGGCCGCGACAACTATTCACGAATGGAGAATGAGGCAGCGATCCCCGAACCATTCGTATCACTCCGCACGCTCCTGCATCCAGCAGAATGAAAAGCGTTCCGCCCGGCGACAGGCCCTAGCTATGAGGGGTTCGCAGACAGCAGCACAACGGCGCCGCCACGTCGACCCGGAAACCACCCGCGGCGGAAAATGCAAAGCTCAAATATGTCGGGGAAGAAGAATGAAACACACCTTGTCGACCACTGGCTCCGAAAGGGTTTGACCCATGTTGACGGAAGGGTTTGTTTGTCGGGGAGCGGCGCAAGGGCAGCTACCGCGAGATTATGGGATTGTGCGGTTCTGCGGTTTGTTCGTGGGGGGAGGTGGGATGGTGGACGAAACCGTGCGCGGGGCTGGCGGCCAGGGGGGGGGCCTTGTATTGGATGCTGCCGGCTGGTGCGGGCAGTCGACAAAATGTCGAAAGGATGGGATAACGGTGCCAAAGATCGTCTCGCTCGCTCTGTAGGGAAGAGGAAGCTTGCTTTGCCAACGATGCAGAGAGAAAAAGGGTTTTTGGGTGGTGGTGAGTCGCTAGGTGGTACCTAGGCAAGTTTCAAGGCAGAGCGAGGAAGATCTGGGCTGGCGCGCTGTCGAGAAGGGCCGGGCTGGCGGTACAGGCAGGGCGAGGGAGGGGGGAGGACGACGCAGACTGACTGATTGGGGGGGCGGGATCAGGAAGAAACGGGTCTTTGGGGGCAGAGAAAACCCAGACAACAGCGCTGTGGGCAGGCCGGCAGGCGGGCAGTGCTGGCGCTAATAAAACAACTGGTCGGGGCTCTACTTCTGAAGCTTGCCCTGTTCGTACCAGCAACACCAGTGAGTTCGTTCCATCGAGCTACTGCGAGGGTGACACCTCGCACCTCGATGGTGGTGCCTGGCTACTGGTAGTTACAGTCTCACGAACAACAGGGTGTGCCGAGATTCAGGTGAGCACCCTAATGCATCGAATCGTCACCCACTGGGTTTTCAACAGCCGTGGACAGGAGCTAATCGTCATGGAGCTGAAAATTCAGCGATTGCTGGTCGCGTTTGCTGGGGCGGGCCATCTTCAGGGTCCCCGCAAAGCTGTCCTGCCGCTAAAATCCCAAGAAAGGCACGCTACGAGCTTCCCCCGCTTCGTTGTGAGCTCGCCTCCCTCTCCCTCTTTATCTTCTCTCGCCGCTAATAATTGGTGAGGCCGGGGGGGCAAGAACCTCTGTGGCCTCGGATAGTCACAGCTGGCTGACGGATTGTTTCTGGCCTGCTTGCTTGCTTGTCCTACCCCAAGCTGCCAGCTGACTCTTCTCAAACGGGCAAAAGAACAGGGTGAGGAACTCGCCACTAAAAATGAAGACGAAACAAATCTCCCCTCGAAGCAAAGATTGAACCTGAGGGGACAAGCCACGGCATACTGCTCAAAGCACCTACTGACTAGGTACTGCACCGACTGCATCGAATCTATCTCCCGCTGACCAATGCAACGCCCGTAAGCACCGATGCCGCACAATGTAAATCTACCAAAAGACCGAAAGCAAGCCCCAGCCAATATCGGCGGAAAAAAGGCTCCCTCGCTCACCTAAACTGCCTGCCCGCATACGATGCTAGTACATCATGTGCCGCAAATCAAGCTTTTTTTTCCGCCACCCAACAGGCAGCCAGCCTGTACTACGCACGCCGCCTAACCGCCAGTCGGCTGCCATTCCCGCCAAATATCAGGTTTGAATTAGCAAGAGCGGGAAAAAGGTAATTGATGTATTGCCGTTTGAGCATAAGGACTCATAATGTGGGGAAATCGAATTATACCTACATCGGGACAGGGTTCCAACCAGTCCCAAACCCACGATTACTGGAGTATACAATTGGAGAGCACTGCCTGCATTTCGATACAACTTGCCTTGTAATTACCATGTTCCCTTGGCCACAATATGTCGAGGTCAATTGTGTCGCTCTGATTGTTGGAAAATAGTTCGCAGCACAGTATTCACCACTATCGTTCGTCCAAATAGGGTGGCAGACAATGGCAAAGAATGGTCACGCCACACCATCTGCCCCTCATTCAGGACAAGCGACCAGAATGCGTAGACCCCTTCCAACCCCCCAAAACGGGTCATGAAACCATTTCGTTCAGGCGGTTTTCTTGCAGATCGCGTGCCCAAATCTTTTCAGTCTATATAGGTAGCTACCACCCCTCCCGCTTCGCAAAGTCTTTCGCTGCGCTGATGTTAATTAGGGCAAAATGAGAAATAAAAAAAAAAGAGGCATGTCAATCGATAGACAGAGCTTTTTGCAGCATGAACTGTCTCTAGCACGGCACGTGTCGAATGTTACTGGTGCGGCTTTGTCTTGTGGCGTCACCATGACCGTCCCCGCTCCAGCTATGCCGTGCAACTCCACGACGTCAACATCACCCTCAAAGCTGGATAAAAAGATATCTAAATCAATGCCATCACCAAATAAAATGATTCCTCGCGATAAAGTCCAAGATTCTTGACGAGCATCATTCATAAACTGCGCGGGATATGGGAGTTCCAACACAGAAATGTAGTGATTTTGTGAATAAAACTCTAACAGTGACCTTTCAGATATAAATACATCATTCCACTCTTGGCCTCTGGCACAACAGCGTTCATTCCTTCATAATCATAGCACGTCAATTCATACATAGCCATACTCGACTTGCTGTTTCCCAAAAACACTAGCTACCCAGTCAAAACGTTCCTGTCCTCATGTGTTTGGCATCAAAGTATCTCGTCATGACAATAATCGTCCCTCGTCGTCTCTTCCGCATCACCGTTACGACATGGCCGATAGCAGTCAGGATAATCCTTGCCCCTGTACCTCTTGTAATGTGGTACATACGGCGGTAGTCGCCATGCCGTGCGACTTCGCTTCGCGAGCCGACGAGCGCGACGTCTCCCCCACTCTCTTCGCTCCCATTCCCTCGGTCCTCGCGGCGCGCCCGCCAACGCCAACGCGGCATCGTCTGCTGACCTACCGCCGCCGCCGTCGCCATCCAGACGAGTGCCCTTGACGAGCGCCATAATCTTTTCGACAAACGGGTGCCGGCGACCGCGCGGCCCCCGCTCCAACGACCGCATCCAGTCCGTGTGATCGGCCGGCTTGGCGGCCCGGAGCCCTTCCATGACCGACGAGGTGAAGAGGTGCTCGAGCAGCTCCTCGATGCTCCCGCTGCCGCCGCCGTAGCGCGCGAGAAGCCGCAGGTGGCACTGCTGCGCGTCCGCGAGGAACTGATCCAAGCCCTGGGTGCCCGGCGCCAGGTCGATGCGTGCGAGGTCCACAATGTCGCGGTGCGTCTCGTAGCTCTGCTGCGGATGCCGCTCCGGCTCGGCCAGCAGGTCGGCCAGCAGCGCGAGCGTGTTCTTGAGCGTGGCGCCCTTTGTCTCCCACCCGCAGCTCCAGAGCTTCTGCAAAACGTGCTCCGACATGTTGGCCACGAGGAGCCGCACCGCCCGCTGCTGGTCTGCGGCGTACGTGTACTGCTCCAGGACGCTCCGCGGCCGAAGATTGGCCTGCAGCAGGTGCCGGAGACCCATGGTGTCGAGCTGCACGAGTACGGCCTTGTGCCACTTGCTCCATGAGCTATGGCCGCGAAGTTCCTTGAATTTTCGGCTCGCATCGTCATGGTAACGCGTCATTTTCGGGGGCTATCGTTGGTCTTCTACCGTCTTTGCTGTTATTACTGTCAAGCTACAGTTCTGCGAGGGGATAAACAGAAGTCGTTCTTTAGAGGAAGGAGGAAGAATAAACACCACTGGGGTGGCAGGCAGCAACCCGCGGGAAACGGCCGGCTGCCAGCTGCCAGCTGCAAACGCACAAAATGAGTAGCTACCCATCCAGTAACTACAGAAACACATTATATCACTTGCTCGAGCAGGGCCTTGACTACCTTAGGTACCCAAGGTAGCTACGTACAGTCCGTCTGGGAGACATGATCGATTATCCGTATATTAATCTGCCCATCCCAATAGCCGAGCCGAACAATTCAGGCTCTAATAGATTCAGCTAGAGCCGCAGTCAATCTGAATATGTAAATGAAAGCATTCCATCTTTCCCCGCCTTGCCCATCACCAGCTTTTTCCAGCAATCTGACCCATCCTAATTAGCTGCATACCCAAGAATAATGTCCAGAGCGTAGCCCAGTAATATCAATTCCCGAAACTCGGTCCCAATCCCATCATCACTTCGTATCTGGAACCTCTGCGCGGCACACAGCCCCACCACATCTAGGCACGACGGGAAGACGTCGACACGGATCTCTTCCTCTTGCTGTCGTATCGCATACTGTCCCTCAGGGCCGCCACCTCGTCCTTGTAGATGGTCTGCCACTTGCGCGACGCCCTGTGCGGGTTCAGGAACCAGCAGTCCGTCTCTTCGTGGGGAGTTGACTGGGGATGGCGTTCGGCGCAGTAGTGGCAGCGTTGGCGTCTCATGTCACCACGGCCGAGCCTGGCCCTCTTTCCCGATGGCCAACCTCGTGGCGTAGCAAGAGTGGTATCATCGGTCTGTAGTGTCTGGGGCGCGGCCATATCCTTGGCCAGCAGCCACTCGGTAACGCCAGCCCGCGTGCTTGCCCGCCCCAGAGTGCCCTCCTTCAGTTTCCCCATCCACTCGCGGTACCACTCAGGTTGGCTCGGCCGAAGGCCTTCCAGGAGCGATACCACAAACAGTTGCTCCAGAACCTCTTCAACAGTGCTAGCGCCGTCACCGTATTGCGCGAGGAGGCCGTCGTGGCAGTGCTTGCCCGTCAGTATGTATTCTTTGACTGTTTGCGCGCCGGCGGCGAGATCGATGCGCGCCAGGCCAGTCAAGGACTTGCGGGCCGCCGTTGTCTTTTCCTCCTCCTCGCGTCGTCGTCGTTGTTCGTCTCTTACAATGGCCTCGAGCGTATGGAGAGTGCTTTTCACTGTCGCGTCCTCGGGCTTCCAACCTCGGCTGTACGCGCTGGCAAGCATAGCCTCGGAGATGCCGTCAACCAGGAAACGTACGCCGGCGGCTCGGTCAGAGGCGTATTGGATGGCTTTTTCAGGGTCCTCCGCATCCTCTCGTCCGTCGTCAGTGAGCAGATGTCGAAGGCCCAGCTTTTGAAGACCCATGCGAGTTTTCATGTGCCAGGTGTGCCAATTGTCGAAGTTGCTGAGCTTGCCAACGCCGGAGGGTGGCTCCTGGGGTGGCGTGGGAGGCGTCATCGTTCAGTAGAGGGTCGATGAGACAAGGAAAGGTCAATCAATGAATGTAATGGCTGGTAAGATATGTAGAAGTGCGGAGGGTGCGAAGCCGGAGTTTCTTCGAGTGGTGGAAGCGTACTTATAGGAAGAGCGGGAATCTACAAACGACCAGTGCGGCATGCCGGTGTTTGCAGGATCCTCATTCACCTGTGGCATGACATGCAGCTCACTTCAGCCGGATTTTCTTGCGCCTGTAGCAATATTATTGATATGTAGTTAAGAAAAATGCATGCTGTACGCCGTTTCTATATTCCTGGTACCCAAAGCACAACAGAACCCAAGATCCGCCACCAAACTATGCCAGACAGGTGCAGCGTTGTCTCAAATGCGCCGGTACTCGTACATCATGTCCACCGATAGTCCTTTCTAATTTCTCATGCCCAACTGTCATGGATGTTCTGGTATCAATCGCAAAAAAACAAAAAGAAAGAAAAAAGTATCGAAATCATCAACGCGTCGTCATAAAACCATCGCTTTTTTTACGTTGCCCTCCGCTTTATATGAACACTTTGAAGCTGCTGCCTTCAGACAGCTTGCCTGAATCCTCCTTCCGCCACGCGCTCACGGCTGTGGACAGGACACTCGTGCTCTCGTGTATCGTCGCCTTCTTCTCCGCGCCGACCTCGCCCCATTTGCTTTTGGGCGCGGGCGAAGGACTCGAGTGCTCGCCAGGCATGGCTCCTTCACGATCCTCCGCCAGCGGGTTGAATGGAGCCTCGTCGACGATTTCCTTGAAGCTCATGGTGGTAGGATCGCGCTTGCTAATGACGCGCCAGTTTTCTGCAGAGCCAAAAGAGGGCTCCGTCATGAAGCTTTTGCTGCCGTTGGAGGTGACGTCAGCCCATGGGTGGAGGTCGCCAGTGTTGCCTCCAGTCAAGTAGGCTTGTTCCGGCTGGCGCACATCCGCGTTGCTAACATCGGACACAGTGATGGTTTCCCAATTCGGGTCTGACCCTTCGCTTTCCGCAATTGTTGGCGCCGATGGCCTGTGGTTGCGGCCACGCTCGTTGATTGGCAGAGCGACAGAACTAGTGGTCTTCATGGAATATGTATCGATGCTGTTGTGGTCTCGTCGTCCGTATATAGACGAATAAGCAATGCGCGAGGCCTTCTTAGATGAGGGGTCCTTGAGCCTAGTGATACCATCCATGTCCTTCTTGTATCCACTGGGGCCGCTGTCATGGATATAGCTGCTTGTAGGAAACACTTGATGTGTAGAGTCGGGGATGCTTGGGCTCGTGGAGGGATCATTTTCGTGTTGCATCGACTTGGCGCCACTCATAAAGGGAGCATCCCCTTCGACGGTTTCCCAAGATCGCCTTCCATCGTTGCTTCCGTGAGAGCTGATACTTCTTATCGTGGTTGCCTGCCTCCTGATGAGCGACCGCGCCGGCATTGCCTCGTAGTTTTCGCTTCCGCCGAGGGTTTCTGACGATCGTCGCGCCGTCGAGACACGAGGAACCGCTTCCACATAGGCGGCCGCTGTCGGTTTCAGCATGTGCTTCTCGTTGTTCGGCACAGCAGTCATATTTTCGCCGCGTCGCATTGAGGAGCTGGAACCGTTGAGTAAGCCGCCAACGGGGTTCGAGGCCTTTGATCGAGTCTTGCTCGATAGGTAACTGCGGCTAGCCCTGCGGCGTCGCAGAAAGCAGACAAAGAGCATGAGGATAAGAGCGATGAATAAGATCGGTATGATGGTGGCGAGCAGAATATCGCCGGTGCTAAGTCGACCACCAGTTGCTGACGAAGGCGTTTCGCTAGCTTTATTTGTTGGCGTGGCTGTCGAGCTCGGACTGCTCGTTGTCACTGAGGTGCTTGTTGGCGTACCATCAGGGGCCAGGAAGGTGACATGAAGTTTCTCGCTCTCGGAAAGATTCGAAGATTTGGAGCTGGCATTGACGGTGATGTCAAAGTTGCCCGAGGAATCCTTTGGGACGTTTCCTGAAAGTTTGAAGCCATCAACGTTGAGCCATTTTTCGGTTGGACTGACGTTGACGTCCAACTTGATGTCGTCTGGGTCCCTAAAGTACTGACTGAGGTCGATGTCGAATTTGCCACCGGGTCGAGCTTCCATATTCTCAAACGTAGACTTGAAGAGGCTGGTGGCGACATTGGCAACAATCAGGATGTCCAGCGTCGCGGAAAGTTTGTTGCTATAAGTGATGGTAAAGTTGCTGGAATGGTCACCATCTCGAGGAGTGCCACTTAATTTGCCGGTATCCTTGTCGTAGTCGAGCCACTTTGGCATGTCTTCAGTAGTGACATCGAGATCGCTCGATTTCACCGGCTTGCCGTCCAGATCAATGGCATTCTCTAGGCCATCATAGTCAACCGCAATTCCTCTTGTGGCATTGATCGTAACGATGGGGTTTTCAGTAGTAAGTCTGTGACTGCCAACGACAATGTTGAAGGTGAGTGAGGTGGCAGCGAAACCAACGATGTCGGATGCGACCAAGCTGAGTCCAAAGGTCTGTGGCGGCTGAACCAGGGACTCAAAAGGTGGCGTTTTCCCGGAAAATGTCATTGATCCAGCGTCGAATTTGATCCAGGCAGGGAGCGGGCTGTTGTTGGAAGAGACGGCATAGTAGTTGAGGCCACTGTTCTTGCCGAATGTGTCTTGGTTGAAGCTGTACCGGAACGCGGTGGCCGGGTACGACAGGACCGACGAGGGCGCCGAAAAGTTGCCAAATGTCTTTATTTGGTCTTCTAGGGGAATCTGTACAGCGGGCGCGGGCTTTCTCGAGACGACAAGGGTCGAGTCCATGGTAGTCGAACCGCTGTCGTCAGTGGCCACAATGTCGACCTTTTGGCCAACAACCTCGCCGTCGGCAATGTCGCCATCCTTGGGCGTCCCATAAAGTCTGCGATTGGCGCTCTCGATTGAAAGCCAAGGAGGGTGATTTTGGCCGAATGAATATGTAATGTTGGACGACGATGTGAAAGTTTGTGGCGAGAATGAGTAAGTAAAGAATGTGTCTAGTCGGGCTGCAAGAGGCAGCTGCGCGTTGAGCGGGAACGCGAGGTTCGGTTTACCGCAAACAAGGCTGGCCAATTGCAGAGTCACGAGAATTATCGTGAGCGCAGCCATGATGACTCTGCAGCGCCTGGTGGACGAGCACTAAGATGATCGCGATACTCCAGGGAGCAGCTGGGCACGATGTGGTGAAGAGACACTGTAAGGGCAATGGTGACGAGGGCAAGGAGGAGAAAGAAAAAAAGGAAAAGCCATGCAAGAGTGCAGGCGACGAGGGGGTGTATCAATGTCTTCAAAGTGTCTGCACCTGATTGCTGGCCACATTTTGTCGATACCGCCCCCTTCATTCCTACACAATCGCCGCGGCGCGCATTGTGCACAAAGCGACGATGGGGAAGCGGGCGGGCCCCAGCCGGTAGTAAAAAGCACATTTCCATTACGGGCAGAGGCAGACTGTCTCGTGTCTGGCAGGACCTGGGAACGCGTAAAGCATCTTGGCGGGTAGGGGGCGCGCAGAAGGATGCGGAACGAAGGCTGGGCATTGAGAGGTGCGCATTCCAGAGCGCGGTGGTGACACGCCTGACCAGCTTGCCATCTGTTAGAGGGTGAGACCGTGGGGCCGCACTATCGAACGGGGCAGGATCGATAACTTGGGTTTTGAGAAATGCGAGCGCCGATGATTGGAAGTTAACCAGGATTGAAGTTTAATTCATTGAATTTTGAGAGCGTATAGAGGAGCGGCAGGCTGCTGGGAGCCAACGGCCGCGTTGGAGCTGGACGCGGACGCTGGGCATGGTGAGGCTATCGATCCAGCAGCGCGTCAAGGCAGACTGTGAGTCGCGTCTGCGCATTGACGCTACAGATCTGATCCGTGTCGAGCTGGTGAGTACCGAAAAAGGAAGCAGAAGACAGAAAAAAAGGCCGAAGACAAAAAGATGAATGGGAAACAGCAATGTCACAGTACACCTCGGTACCGACGATCTGCCCCTGTCCTATTTCGGGGCTTGCACATACCTGACGCGGGCAAACGCAGCCACCTGCAGGCTGTAGGCTGCAGGCTGTAGCGACTCAGGGACAGTACTTGGTATTTAACCCACGATTGGTGGTTGGGAGATGTACCCTTAACAGCTAGCGTTAGCGTCAAGACGGCATCGACACGATCCTCGGTTTGGAGGTGGCGTCGAACCAGCACACCTCGCGATTCTTGTCGGCCGAACAGGAGGCGAAATTCGACCAAAAATATTAAATTGAAGTGAGCCAGAGAAAAAATCAAAAAGAAAACATACAACAGCCGGTGTTCGCTGGTCGTCACCGACCCAACTACTAATCTGCCGGTCAACAGCTTGACGAGTGCGGAGCAAACGGGACGCAGTATTCTCTGTTGCCTATGGTCGTATGTACCAAATGTCATGCAAATGCAATATATATAACAAAGTTTTCACTGATAGGAGACACGATGCAATAACCAGGCCTGCCTGCACAGTCAGTTGTCTATATCGTCAAGGGATGCGCATCAAGACGCCACACCTTATGCACTACCAAGGTACGTACCGCAGCCTCGCTACCGGCTGGTTGGGTGGGTGGCAGCCATTAAAACACCAGCCGGTCTTTTTCGAGTAAATCAAACTCACAACGTTGCTCGGACCAATACCCGCCTCGTAAATGACACCACAAGATGCACAGAAATATTTGTAATGCCTCGCAGGCTGCACGCACTTACCATTGCCCCCGCCTCCCTGCCTCCCGCACATAGATAAGCAGCCTTATCGGACCTGCATCGGGACTCGAGCTGCTCCATCAGACTCAGGGTCCAGAACGCCCGTCTGAGGGTCGAAATAATCATATAGGCAGTATTGCACCAAGACGGCATTGGCGAGGCACGCCGCCACAAGGGCCTCGCCATTCCATTAGCGAAATAACGCAAGGCGGCGATCATCCCAAGTTGAACCTCGAAAAGAAGAGAAAATTTTGTCAAGCCAGCTGCCGCCCGCTCCTCCAAGCCACGACCCGTAGCCTGTCGTCCACGGGATTTCCCTCGCAGCCCGCCTCATTATCAATCAGTCTAATCCCGTCCTCCCAATTCAACAAGGGGGCAACCGACCGCCAGCCAACCATGGGCGACTTTGCCTCTTCGCCGTCGCACTCGCCACCGCTCGGCGCCATCCACATCAGCGAGGACCTCACACCCTTGCCCGAGCTGAAGCCTGCCGGCAACACAGACGTGACCTTTGACGGCCAGCTCTCGCGGCCGCTGCGTCTGCGCGAGGACCTGCACAACGGCTGCGGCGGCCAGACATGGCCCGCGGGGATGGTGCTCGGCAAGCATATGCTCCGCTACCATCGCAATGAATTACAGGATGCGAGAATGCAAGTTTTTTTTTCCTTTTCCTGATGCTTTTGGCCACCTCAGCATACAGGATGCGAGGCAGAACAACTATCCTTCCACATCGCCTTGACAGACTCGGACAAGCGAAACTTGTAGGCAAAAAAAAAATGCTGACCATAGAGGTGCAGACTAGAACTCGGTGCCGGCGGGGGGCTCGTCGGTCTGGCTGTTGCGCTAGGCTGTGGCGTGGAGAGCCGCCTCATGCTGACGGACCAGAACGAGATGCTGGAGCTCATGAAGCACAATATCAAGCTGAACCAAGTCGAGAGCAAGGCTACCGCATCGATACTGAACTGGTACGTTGCTTTTTCCCGGAATTTGGACCTTGCTGCAGCAACGCACACCAGAAGTGCGTCGGCCTGATCGCGACTAACATCAAATCTGTCTTCTGCTGTTTAGGGGAGAAGCGCTGCCTCAAGAGGTTGTCGACTACAAGCCCGACGTGATTCTCGCCGGCGAATGCGTGTACTTTGAGCCGGCCTTTCCCTTGCTCATGCAGACGCTCCGAGACCTGCTCGCGCTCAACCCAGACGCCGTCATCTACTTTTGCTTCAAGAAGCGCCGCCGCGCCGACATGCAGTTTGTCAAGATGGCCCGCAAGGCGTTTGCGGTGCACGAGGTGTTTGACGAGGACCGTCCCGTCTTTTCGCGACAGTCGCTGTTCCTTTTTACGTTTACGGCCAAGCGCAGCAAGGCTGCTCCCACGAGCAGCAAAAAGCAGACCCAAGCCGCAGACGAGACGGCAGCACCCATCTCGTAGTTGACCAGCAGCGGCAGGCATGGGAAAATAACGCCTCCGCACACATGTCCCATCACGAGGCTCAATCTCTGAGTCTGTCATTCATCGGAATCTCGCATCCTCTCTCTTTTTTTACAAGCCGTGCGGCGCATCTTGCTTCCACAGCCAGCCTCTTTCTTTTTTCTTATGAGGCTGATGTTGGTGGACGGTTGGGGTCTGGAATGCGCCGCCGTGGGGACAAGCAAGCGGAATGCACCAGCGAATCTGGCTGCAACCCCCCACAATCCGGGAAAGACGGGGATGCTGAATGGCAAACCCGATATATCGAATCCGGCATGACCATCAGGGCAAATAGTATGGCACGCTACCATACCAAAGGATGGAGACAAGCAGGGCCAGTAGCAAGCCGCACGGCTTCTCGAAGCAAATCTGGCTGCATGTCAGCATGCAGCCGCGTGCTGTGGCAGCCCTTTTCTTCGCAACCTCTCCGCTACCCTTGTCAGTAGTGTTTTTCTTAAAGCCTCCGCCTTTGATCCTCGGCTTTATCCGTGGACAGTACATGAATGGAGCATATATTTACAATCACATACTATACGCCGGCGGATGTGTAGTTGGGCACCCCGGCTCACGATACGAAAACGATGGCATGAGTTGATAGACTAAAAGAAGATGCATGTATTCACAAGCATATTAGAGCAAATAAAAACACTAGCAATCAAAGCAAGATTTTAGGAGTTGGGGATCATCTAAAAACAAGCAAGAAAAAATAAACGGTGTTGCAACGTGACGCCAAACCGAATCGTCTCACCTCAACCATAGGCAAGCCACCGGGATCCCACTTTAAACCACGTTCAAGCTTATTCCAGCTCGCATGACGCCCTGCTGCAAGGCCGGATTAAAATCTGACATGCCCCCGGCTTCGTCCAGTCCAGCTCGCCAAGCCCTGGAACGCCTTGGTTCCAGCCCCAGGTCGGATAAGAGCCAGACGCATGGAGCATCGCAGAGGACAAGGGAAATAATGCCCGAATAGGCAACTGAGCAGCGTACGGGACGCCTTGTCCAATGCTGAATGCCTGCCCCCAGGCCATGTCAAATTTACAACGTGGAGAATGCAGGGGGGCGGTTATAAAAGGAGCTTCTTCGTTTACTAGTATGTGAAGATGCCTTTATATATGTATTCCACGTTGGACCGCTCGTTTAAACTTTTCGGGCCAGTCAGTGTCTATGTATTGGTAAAATAGGACGATATACGAAGCACTCAGCCCTTTCACTTCTTTGCCAACACAGCTTCTTTCCTCACGGCAACATTCCTTGAAACAATCATCTATTTGTTTTCCTCTCTTGACTTGCAGTCTCTCTCTCTCTCTCTCTCTCTCTCTCTCCTTACTCTCCAGACAATGCGGCCCAATGGCGTGACACCATTGCCGTCATTTACGCTCTTTGGCCAGCTGCCCTGCGAGCTGCGCCTCAAGATCTGGCACGATGCCCTCCCCGAGTCTGAAGGCAGCGCCGTCTACTTTTTCCGCGACTGGAAGTGGAAGCCCCAAGCGGCCGCCGCCACCACCACCAGCACACGACCGCTCCCCATCATCGAAACCGACGACGAGCTCGACGAGGACATTGTCAACCCGCACGTCCCCGTGTACCTGCCGCACATTTCCGTCTGCTACGAGGCGCGCGAGGTGGCGCTGCGGTGGGCCGCGCGCGAGGGCCTGACGCTGCAGCTGCACGAGCGCGCGTGGGACGAGGAGCACGACGCGGGCGGGCGCATCGTCGTGCGGCCGTGGCAGTCGGGGCCTCGCGGCGACCGGGGCGGCGGGGGCGACGCCGTCTACGTCGGCCGCGACCGCTGGGACGACTTTTGCCAGCGGCCGTGCACGTTTCCGTTTGACGGGCAGGCGGCCGTCTACTACGGCACCGTCGACTGCGGGTACGCGGCGTTCAAC